>SJYA01001828.1:109644-154150 GCA_006410615.1 Neotragus moschatus
GGTAAAGTAATGTCTCTGCTTTTGAATATGCTATCTAGGTTGGTCATAACTTTTACCAGGTAAATAATGTGGCAAAAGCTCAACCCCCTTTACTCAACATTAAATACTAAAATTTCCTCAAGAAAAACTATGATCTTTGATGAACGATTGGAGGACCTAGAAGTTGTTTCCTGCACCAGTTTTTGTGATGATTGCCTTTTCTATTACATTACAAGTCACTCCTCCAGCAAACTATTGCAACAACTTTCATCCACCTGGTGGAAACTTTACCCTTTTCCCCAAAGATGGTATTTCTCTGGACTTCTCAATCTGCCCAGCAGAGGTAGCCCAGTTGATTCTTTTCCACCTAGTAGAGAAGTTACACAGATGATTAAGGACCCACCCTTCTGTACCTCCATGTTTTTTTTACTTTGACCTGCTTTCCTTGTTCAGGGGCCTTGCTATATCATTTAAGAACCCATCTGAATAAAGCATCTGACATTTTGGCTTTTCCTCTATTGGCACTCATTTCATTTGGTTTTTCCTCCCAAGTTTATATCTGATTCTCCTTCCCTGTGTGTCATTTCATACCTACATGTCACTTCCACTTGAGGTCAGTTCAGTTCAGTTAGTTGTTCAATCGTGTCCTACTCTTTGCGACTCCATGGACTACAGCTCGCCAGGCTTCCCTGTCCATCACCAGCTCCTGGAGCTTATTCAAACTCATGTCCATCGAGTTGGTGATGCCATCCAACCATCTCATCCTCTGTTGTCCCCTTCTCCTTCTGCCTTCAATCTTTTCCAGCACCAAGGTCTTTTCCAAGGAGTTGGTTCTTTGCATCAGGTGGACAATGTACTGGAGTTTCAGTTTCAGCATCAGTCCTTCCAATGAATATTCAGGACTGATTTCCTTTAGGATTGACTGATTGGATCTCCTTGCACTTCAGGGGACTTTCAAGAGTCTTCTCCAACACCACAGTTCAAAAGCATCAGTTCTTTGGTTCTTCAATTCTCCTGACCACTTGAGATCAGAAGATCAGAAAAGATGGAAGAGGGGCATTGGTTCATGTAGTTGAAAAATTTTAAATGTTTCTATATGGCAGCTAAAGTGAATGGTTGAGAAGATCTTTTCCAACCCTTGAAAAACCCTTGAAATCAAGGACATCTATGGTAGAGGTGGATGTGGTCTGTGAACTGCTAGTAGAGACATATCTGCAGGATGAATCGTTCCCCTTACAAGACCACCATTCAGGGCTAGAAAGGAGAATGCATTGTTCAGTGTTAGCCTTTCCTAGAGACCACAAAACCGAGTCGTATGGAAAAATTTGCAGCACAGAAACAATTGTGAAAGAAATCTGGCAGAACACTAACAGTTCAAAAGCATCAATTCTTCTGCGCCCAGCTTTCTTTCACAGTCCAGCTCTCACATCCATACATGACCACAGGAAAAACCATAGTCTTGACTAGATGGACCTTTGTTGACAAAGTAATGTCTCTGCTTTTGAATATGCTATCTAGGTTGGTCATAAAAGAGTAAGCATCTTTTAATTTCATGGCTGCAGTCACCATCTGCAGTGATTTTGGAGCCCCCCAAATAAAGTCTGACACTGTTTCCCCATCTATTTCCCATGAAATGATGGGACCAGATGCCATGATCTTAGTTTTCTGAATGTTGACCTTTAAGCCAACTTTTTCACTCTCCTCTTTCACTTTCATGAAGAGGCTTTTTGGTTCCTCATCACTTTCTGCCATAAGGGTGGTGTCATAAGCACACCTAAAATAAGACACTATCTTGC
Source organism: Neotragus moschatus (assembly GCA_006410615.1). Lineage (NCBI taxonomy): Eukaryota > Metazoa > Chordata > Mammalia > Artiodactyla > Bovidae > Neotragus > Neotragus moschatus. Next base: position 111,420 of record SJYA01001828.1, read on the forward strand.
TCATCCTCACTTCCTTCCCAAAACTAGTCTCATCGTTTTCCTTCTAAGCAGTTATCTCTGCAGACCTCCACCAAAATGATTACCACTTCCTCTACACTCTGATAACCCTTGCCTGGTACCTATCATATAAACTGAGCCAAGGGGCTGTTTTGTGGATTACAAATACTATCAATCACAACCAACTACCGTCAGCTCCTCAAGCCTAATTTTAAAAACTGTATTCAAACACATCATGAATTTTTACCTTATTGTACCTTAGAGGCACTCCTAAGATGCTTCCCTTCCTTTTCCTTTAAAATTTTTTTTATTTTAATTTATTTCTGACTGTACAGGCTTTTCTCTATAATTGTGGAGAGCAGGAGGATACTCCTTAGTTGCAGTGCATGGGCTTCTCCCTGCGGTGGCTTCTCTTGTTGCAGAGTACAGTTCTAGGGCTCAGCAGGGTTCCATAGTTGAGGCACATGGTCTCAGTAGTTGCGGCCTTAGAGCATAGGCTCAGTAGTTGTGGCACATGGGCTTAAGTGCTTCACAGCATTTAGGATCCTCCAGATCGGGGATTGACCCCGTGTCTCCTGTACTGGCTGGTGGACTCTTTACCACTGAGCCACCAGGGAAGCCTTCTGTTTCTTTTCTTATGTTGTTCCCTCCACCTGGAATGTCTTCCTTGCCTCCTCTCCATCTGACAAACTCCTGTTTATACATCAAGACCCAGCTGAAATGTCTTTCCCTGCCAGACCTCTTTGTGAGTCTGATGAAGCCTATGGACCTTACTCAGAATAATGTTTTTAAATTCATAAAATATAGAGATTACACAGGAAACCAATTATGCTGAAATAGAGCTATCAAAACATTTTTACACTGATTAAATGTAAATATCTATAAAGTCACTAAATAAGATCTACTAGCAGGCCTAATGACCTCAAATGACAAGTGTAAGCATAGACAATATTTTGAGATTTGCTAAACCTGGAATCAGGGTGATCAACTTGTTTTGGTTTGCCTCATACTTCTCGTTTTAGCACTAAAAAAATCCCATGTCCTAGGAGCCTCCTCACTCCCTAGCAAACTGGGACAGTTGGTCGCCCTTCCTGTAATGTGACCTGAAAACGTCTGTGATTCTAGTCGGTTATGGTCACAGGTATAGCTAATGATACTGTGTCTGCTACCTGCATTTTTCATGGAGAAAAGTCTGCATTTCAGGTAGAGGTTAGTGGAAATAAAGATGTGATAGTTTTCCCAAGTTCATGTATCTTCCAAATTCTATCCATGGACTGCCCCTTGCCAATTTAAAAACCCCTGCAACTAGCAGGACAAAGTTAGGCCTAATCTCCCCTAACCTTTATACTTTGTTCTTAACTCTGCTATAAATTACCAAGCTGTTGTCACTGTTTATTTAAACAATGCAGCAAAACTTCTCCATTGAGCACCATTCCCACAATNTAGAGATTAGTGGAAATAAAGATGTGATAGTTTTCCCAAGTTCATGTATCTTCCAAATTCTATCCATGGACTGCCCCTTGCCAATTTAAAAACCCCTGCAACTAGCAGGACAAAGTTAGGCCTAATCTCCCCTAACCTTTATACTTTGTTCTTAACTCTGCTATAAATTACCAAGCTGTTGTCACTGTTTATTTAAACAATGCAGCAAAACTTCTCCATTGAGCACCATTCCCACAATGGGGGGGAAGAATTAAAAGAAGTCTCCTGTACAGTGGGGCCAGCATGCAGCACACAGACACATGAGGAACCTTGGAGACCTCTCATGCAGATGTTTATAAATTTGTTGAACAACTGCTTAGCTGCAGTTTTAGTAAAAACTAAAGCTGAAAAGACATGTATCTAATGACCAAGCCTCTCTGCCCCTGAGGGTTTTGCCTCAGGAATGAAAGCTACGTTCACCAAGAGATGTACGTTAAAATTTTCAAAGCACCTGCATTTATAATAGGTCCAAGTGAGAATCAACCCAAATATCCATCAAGAGATGAAGAGATAAACTGTGATCTACTCATATAACCGTATATCATGCAGGAATGAGAACTGAAAAATAACACTTCTAGGCAACAACACTGATGAATCTCACAAACATAATGATGAGCAAAAAAGCCAGCAATAAAAGCACTTATTGCATGTTTCCATTTGTGCAAAATACAAAAGCAGCTGAAACTAGCTTGAGCATTGGAAGTCAGGACAGCATACTGTTGGATGGGTGGATGGGTGTGGGTGTAAGGGTTTAGAATATTCTGCAGGCTACATAGGGTCATTTACTTTGTGAAAACTTATTGAACCCTGCACTTACGGAACGTATATTTTTCCATATGCATGTTGTGCTTCAATAAAAGCATTTGTTCACAATGTCGGGAAAGCATTCCCACCTGCTGGTGAATCTCATCCCGATAAAGCCACTAACATCAAGTGACCTCTCCCTGCATGGTTAATTTGTTTGACTCTGCAGCTTGACCACCAATTTTCCCACTGAATATGATTGTCCTGATGGTGCTTCAATTTTCTCCTGGCTGAAGGCCATCACAGACCCAGCCTCTAGAACCAACCTCTTCAGCCTTTGTTCAGTTCAGTTCAGTTCAGTCACTCAGTCATGTCCGACTCTTTGCGACCCCATGAATCCCAGCATGCCAGGCCTCCCTGTCCATCACCAACTCCCGGAGTTCACTCAAACTCATGTCCATCGAGTTGGTGATGCCATCCAGCCATCTCATCTTCCGTTGTCCCCTTCTTCTCCTGCCCCCAATCNGGTGACAATATACAGCCTTGACGTACTCCTTTTCCTATTTGGAAATATTCTGTTGTTCAGCCTTTGTTAGTTGCCTTCATATTAGTAAATCCTTCATTAGTATTACTAACAGGCCAGTAATTAACATGTTAACACATGCCCATGCACTCAAAGCTGCATTTAGAGCTTAGCTTGTTTTGTTGTGTAGTAGCTAAGTCATATCTGACCCTTTTGTGGCCCCATGGACTATAACATTGCTTGACCCTGTTGGAATCGTAGAATTGAATACAAATCTTTTTGTATTTCAGGTGAGAGATTTGTAAGATTTGTATTGAACTCTGTGATTCCAACAGCACCAAGCAATGTTTGATAAGCCCTAGTTGGTGGGGGGCAATGAGTGATACCTCTTACACAGTTGTGAAAGCTGACTCTCAGGGTGAACTTCCACCTGCCCCTAGGATGCTCAGTAAACATGTCATCTGTTTTCTAAGACAAAAAAACTACTTACATTACAGAGAAGACTAAGCTCGCCTATGATGATAACTGAAGTCACTAAAGGCAGAGAATGGCACAGTGGAATAAAAACCCAGGTCTTGAGTTCACACCAGCTGTCTTGGCAGCATCCCTAAAGCTTCCCCTGAAAATGAAGGGGCACTGTGGGTAAATGAAAATTTCATTACCCTGACACATGCATGGTCCCTCTCACCTGTTCCAGGTAACAGTGTGAAAGAAATCCAGGGGGAGTGAAGGGCTGGATTTCTGGGGAAGACTTTCTCTTTTGGGACATTTTCCTGCATATTAGGGAGAGAAGAAAACCACAGATCAAATTATGCTTTAATTATTATGCTTTACAAAAACATAAGAGACATTAGAAAAGTGGTGGGAAACTAAGTGAGGATCTTCAACAGGGTATCCTCTTCCAGCATTCTCTGCCCTTCTTTGAATCTTCGGTTAAAGGTTTCAGCTGTTTCCCACTCCAATATTTTCTGTTGCTGTTGTTCATTAATCACTAAACCATATCCAATTCTTTGTGACCCCATAGACTGTAGCATGGCCATGATTCCCTGTCTTTCACTATCTCCCAGAGTTTGCTCAGGTTCATGTCCCTTGAGTCAATCAATGATGCCATCGAACTGTCTCATTCTCTGTCATCCCTTTCTCCTTTTGCCTCCAATCTTTCCTAGCATCAGAGTCTTTTCCAATGAATCAGTTCTTCACATAGGGTAATCAATGTATTGGAGCCTCAGCATCAGTTCTTCCAATGAATAATCAGGTTTGATTTCCTTTAGGATTGACAGGTTTGATCTCCTTGCTGTCCAAGGGACTCTCAAGAGTCTTCTCCAGCACCACAATTCAAAAGCATCAATTCTTCAGTACTCAACCTTCTTTATGGTCAAACTCTCACATCTATAGATGACTACTGAAAAAACCATAGCTTTGACTATACGGACCTTTGTTGGTAAAGTGATGTCTCTGCTTTTTACTATGCTCTCTAGATTTATCACAGCTTTTCTTCCAAGGAGCAAGTGTTTTTTAATTTCATGTCTGCAGTCACTATCTGCAGTGATTTTTGGAAGCCAAGGAAATAAAATCTGTTACTTCTTCCACATTTTCCCCTTCTATTTGCCCTGAAGTGATGGGACCGGATGCCACGGTCTTAGTTTTTTGAATGTTTTTGAGTTTCAAGCCAGCTTTTTCACTCTCCTCTTCCTCATCAAGAGGCTCTTCACTTTCTTCCATTAGAGTGGTATCATCAGCATATCTGGGGTTGTTGATATTTCTCCTGGCAATCTTGATTCTAGATTGTGCTTCATCCAGCCTGGCATTTCGCATGATGTACTCTGCGTAGAAATTAAATAAGCAGGGTGACAATATATAGCCTTGTTGTACTCCTTTCCCAATATGGAACCAGTCAGTTGTTCCATGTCTGGTTCTAATTGTTGTTTCTTGACCTGTATACAGGTTTATCAGAAGACAGGTAAGGTAATCTAGTATTCCTATCTCTTTAAGAATTGTCCAGTGTTTTGTGACCCACACAATCAAAGGCTTTAGTGTGGTCAATGAAGCAGAAGTAGATGTTTTTCTGGAATTTCCTTGCTTTCTCTATGATCCAATGAGTGTCCACAATTTTTTTTTAATTCTTTTTTAAATTTTTTTCCATCTCAGGTGTACATGAGTTCCCAATCTTGAACCTCCCCCCCGAGTGTACACAATTTGATCACTAGTTCCTCTGCCTTTTCTAAGCCCACCTTGTACATCTTGAAGTTCTCAGTTCACGTACTGCTGAAGCCTAGCTTGAAGGTTTTTGAGGATAACCTTCCTAGCATGTGAAATGAGTGCAGCTGTAAGGTAGCTTGAACATTCTTTAGCATTGCGCTTCTTTGGCTTTGGAGTGAAAACTGACCTTTTCCAGTCCTGTGGCCCACTGAGCTTTCCAAATTTGCTGACATATTGCGTGCAGCACTTTGACAGCATTGTCTTTTAGGATTTGAAATAGCTCTTCTGGAATTCCATTGCCTCCACTAGCTTTGTTTGTTGCAATGCTTCCTAAAGCCCATCTGCCTTCATATTCCAGTCCTTTCTGGATCAACTTAAAACACAGAGTTCATGCTGTTACCCCTGTTCTAAATCTTCAGTAGTTCCCTGTTTTCCTACTTATGAGCATGTTTTTCACGCTGTGTGTGCTCAGTCATGTCCAACTCTTTGCAATAATTCTACTTATATGAAGTACAAAAGCAGGCAAAACTAGTGTGGTATAAGGAGTCAGCAGAGTGGTCAGTATAGGGAAGGGGCAGTGACCAGATGGGAAGATAAAGGCTTTGGACTTTGTCATGTTCATCTCATTAATCTTGGTGCTCATTACATGGGTGGATTCAGTTTGTAAGAATACACAATGCTGTATACTTAGGATATGTTCGGCTTTCTGTGTGTATTAAACTGAAAGTGAAAGTTGCTCAGATGTGCCTGACTCTTTGTGACCCTATGGACTATATAATCCATGGAATTCTCCAGGCCAGAATACTGCAGTGGGTAGCCATTCCCTTCTCCAGAAGATCATCCCAACCCAGGGATCAAACCCAAGTCTCCCATATTGCAGGTGGATTCTTTACCAGCTGAATTACCAGGGAAGCCCAAGAACACTGGAATGGGTATTCTCTCCCTTCTCCAGTGGATCTTTCTGACCCAGGAATCGAACCAGGGTCTCCTGCACTGCAGGTGGATTATTTACCAGCTAAGCTACCAGGGAAGCCCCCTGTGTGTATAGTAGACTTAAATAAAAAGAAAAAATTGAGTATGGCTGTTTAGATAACTACACAGCTATCTAATAAGTATTTTTTTCCAAAACACATTTCTTTATCATTAGGTCATGAGCTACTTCAGCTGCCTTCTTCATCTCTATGCTCTCCCACACAACAGACATTTGATAAATTTCAAGAAGCCAAGATATGGTGGGTAATCTTCCCACACACTAACCTTTCTGTATACAGTGATTTTGCCATGGCATCTTCTATCTTAATGATCACTTTATTTGTTTCTAAATGTTTTCAAAAAGGTCCAAGATCTAACAAACATTGAATTGATATAATAATGATCCCTTAATGCATTCTAAAACTCAGTCTTTCCCTGTTTTGCTGTTTTTTAAAAATCCACATAATTTTTGATTATTCGTATTGTTTCAGTGAAAGGAAAAAGAGGCAAGAGTTTTTTCATTCCCTTTCCTGAGAACAAAAAAGGTAAACAGAACATTGAGCAGAGCTGAACATTCCTAGTTTCTTTTTAATTTTAACTGCTCCTAACTCTGCATGTCTGCAACTAAGTTTGCTTTTCAGCCCCCTAATTCTGCAGGAATTACATTTCGCACCTATTATCCTTTGCTTACCCTTATAACACTCCTTTCCCCATGTAGTTGCATATGAGAAGGAAGGCCACAGCGGCTCAGAGCTGCCGGACTCAATTACTGGGTTACTGCTGCCAGCCTATGACTATTTTGGGCAAGATCTAACACCTTTGTTCCTCATCACTGACTCCTGACTGCAATCCCTCATCTTGTATAAGCCCCTAGATTCCTCATAGATTGGGGAGCAAAGTGTTGAGGCATGAGCCTACTGTGTTCCCCTTGCCACCAGCTGAGAATTAAAGTCGACTTTCTATCACCTTCAAACTCTGTCTCCATATTTTTTATTCAGCTTTGGTGGGCAGAGAAAGCCCAGAGTTTGGCTGACAACAATACGAGAGAGAAATACATCACAGTCTTTGTGTCATAGAGCACCCAACTTGGGGGAATCAGTCTCATTCTCCCAGTTTTCTCAAATATGATCAAAATTCTATTATTCTCTTCCTATAATTTTCAAGGCTGGAAGACACAATTCACCCAGCCCTGGCCTTTCAGCTCATTTGAAGAAACTAATGTTCTCTCACTAATTCCTTGGCTGTTTGCTCATCTGCTGGGTGTGGGGCAGGATCAGAGCAGTTCTGCACTCTCTCATCTGGTTAACAGTTTTCTTGCTTCATTTGTAGCTTCCAGGGCTCCTCCAATCTTCTGAAACGTTTCACAGCCCTCTACACTCCTCTGTGCCTCCAAGAACAGCCTTTTGTTCACTGACTAGCGGAATCTGCAGCCTCATCAGCTCTAAACCAACCTCCCACAACCCTCTGGGGAAAGTCCTCCCCTGAAAGGGAAAAGAAAGAAGGGGAAGGCCTGGAAGGGAGGGGCCCTGGAGGTGGTTGCGCCAGATGGGAATAGGCAGCGTGGACAGAACACGGAGTTCAAAACAGGGCAATGGGCCAGCAGGGGCAACACAGCCTCCTGGGTGGGTGACCTTGGGACTATCTGGGCCCCATGACATTATAGTGTGAAGGAGCTGGACTAGAGGATTCTGAGTCCTTTCCAGTTCTAAACATCCCAAACCTGATCACTACCCTAAGCATCTATTATGTTGAACAAACACTGGCATTTGTCTCTGGGTAGTGAAATAGTAAGTCTTTTTCTTCCTCTCTTCTGCATTTCACAAATAGTTTAGGCTAATTTTCCACTACTGATGATCTGTATGTGTGCATATGTCCACAAAACCAAAATATCTATGATTCTAGAAAGAAAATGAAAACGTTTCTTTTTTAAGAGAGGAAAAATGAATAAAAAGGCAGAGTCAGAGAAGAAAGAAAGGTCCATGTGGAGGCCAAAAATCCACCTACCACAGAAGCCCTGCAGGGACAGCATTTGATTTGGGATTTCCCACCCCCAGGATGAAAGGTCTTTGTAAACTCTTCTGGCATCATCTGCTGGTCGTTCCAGAAGAAACCACTTAATACGGTTCAAAAAAATGGCTTTGAAGTGAATTTTGAGGACCATTGATAGGGTCATATTCAGGGTGAAAATGGTATTCTGTTTACAGGTAAATCTCATTCTGACCTCCAGAAGTCACTTTTGATTTGGTGTTGCAGTAATGATTTTAACAGGAACACTTAAGTAAGTCCCTTCTGTGTGCTCACCTGATAACCATGCACAGCCCTTTGTACCACATGAGGCAGATCTTCCAGGTCTCTCCCCACCAGGCTTGGGCACCACTGGAGAGAGGCACTCTGAGGAAACCCACTCTCAACCCACACCATCTTTGAACAGAGTGGGTTTCATCTTCCTTTGTCTCTGTCCCTTGGGTTTCTATAAATATTCAACTCATGGCCTTTGGAATAAATCATTGGTTTAACCATTCCTAGCAACCCAAATCGGAGAAGGCAATCCCACCCCACTTCAGTACTCTTGCCTGGAAAATCCCATGGGTGGAGGAGCCTGGTGGGCTGCAGTCCATGGGGTAGCTAAGAGTCGGATACAACTAAGTGTCTTCACTTTCACTTTTTACTTTTATGCACTGGAGAAGGAAATGGCAACCCATTCCAGTGTTCTTGCCTGGAGAATCCCAGGGACAGGGGAGCCTGGTGGGCTGCTGTCTATGGGGTCGCACAAAGTCAGACACGACTGAAGCGACTTAGCAGCAGCAGCAGCAACCCAAAGTTCTGGCAAGTGCTCTCATTTGTCTTCCACCCAACATTAGCCCTACTTTCCAAGGAAGCTACTCTGAAGAAGCTTTCTCATTCCCTGTAGGTCTAGGCTGTGGGTCATGAGGTTCAATGGGTTTCTCACCCACTTCCCAACCTGATCCTTCCCACAGAGGCTGCCTAGCAAAGGCCCCTTGGCTTCTGAAACTGGTCTTTAGGTGAAGGACAGTATGCATTACCAACAAGGCTTGTTTAAAGCGCCCTCTTATAGACTCACAGAAACTTATGGTTGCTGGGGGGAAGAGAAGTTAGGGACTTTGGGAAGGTCATGTACACACTGCTATATTTAAAACAGATAAACAACAAAGGGCTATTGTATAGCACATGGAACTCTGCTCAAAGTTACAGAACATTGTTAATAACATAACTAATAATTACAGAACATATGGTAATAACATAATTATACCCCAATACAAAATGTTTTTGGTGTTAAAAATAAAATAAAATTAAAAATTAAATAAATAAAACTCCTTCTTATAAATATTGAAGGAAAAGCATTTTCTTTCTAACATTTTTTCTTTTCAGTCTAAAAGTCACCTCTCCAAATATCAGTCTTAAAATAGCCCTAACCAGACTCCTTGAACAGATACAGCCACTTATCTGTACAGCTGTGACATTTTGATATAGTAAGAAATATATATTTGATCTTCATTCCCAGTTCCTGGCACAGAGCTTCCAAAACCCTGTAACTTCTTGAGTGATGGGGGTGAGAGGAACATCTTTCATTATAATATTTGGTTTGTCACCCGATTCTGGCATGGGTTTCAAAGAGCTTCCAGGTCGGTGAATTCACACGCAGGAAGAGTGATGTGCCCCACACTCCACGGGAATGTGCTTCCACACTCTTGTGCTTGGAAATCTTCCAGACATGCCCCGTGTACCTCTTCATCTAGCTGTTCATTTATATCCTCCTTAATCAAACAGAAATAGTAAGTTTAAAATATTTTTAATGAATAAGATAAATAAAAGTCACCTCTCAAGTCTTTCTGGACTTTACCAAGTTCTTCAGATGGTGTTTATTGGTGTTTATTAGTAAAGAGTAATGAAAGGGTCCATCCGTCTCAAGGCAAAGAAGTACTTGGGAACCCCTGATTGGTCCTGCCAGGAGGGAAAGGCTCCCATATTTGGAAAGCAGCAGGAATGCACCTCCCCCTGCAGCTCCTACATAGCTAGGCAGGTCCAGGAGTTTGTGCAGAAGGTGCATAAGAGGACAGTGTGCCCGTGGCTCCAGAGGTGCATCAGAGAGATCCTAAGGTATGTGGGGAGCAGAGTTTATATGTGATAACCATTTCTGTGGCCAGGGCTGTTCATTTTTAATACCACTACAAACCATGCAGTGATTTCTTGATTGGGATGAGTCCCAAGTCTGGGGACACTTGAGAGAAGATTCAAACATCACTGGGGTTCCTGTCTATGTTTTGGTGCTATAATAAAATGCTAGCTTAAGGGTTGGCTGGTTAGGATTTTCTTTTGTTTTTAAGCCCTTGCTTCTGAAGATGAATTTATTTCTCAAGGTCTCTATGCTTTTATTTTTTAATTTGATGCATGCATAATTTATGCTATTATTCTTATTTAAGGCTTCTCCTACCAAAGGGTATGGATCTCTTGGATCTCTTTGGAGAAAGCCTATCTGAGCTCACTGTGATTGGTAGGCAATGATGAATGGGATGCTGGAAGGCTAGGTGCTCAGGCTGCTGCCTGGCACACTCATGCCCACCCTGAGACAGTGACTAGGTGATGTCTGCATGTAAAGAGAGGTCAGCAGAGGCCTCTTTGCAGGAGTCCAGAGAAGCGTGGATGTGCATGCAGTTAGGTTGCATTTTGCCTATTTTTTTTGCATAAGAACCTGTGTCACACTAGAGTTGAACTTTTTGAACAAAGAAGTACTAATCATTTTAAGGAATACTGCAGGGAGGGTATATTAGGGCCTAAGCAAGATAAACTTTTCAACCTCCTTCAGCTCTGGCACTGGTGAACTCAGGAAATCTAGAAGACGGTCTAAGCAGGCTCTGCTATTGTAACTCTCTGTGTATTTCTGATCCACATGGACAAAGGTGCAGGTGCTGAATGCCCTGAATATTTGACCTTAAGAGATGGAGTTCCACAATAGCTATTGTAGTTTCAGGAACCAGTTGTGACTAACTACCAGACTGGGGGCATTAAGGAGGAGGGATATTTCCTGAGGTCATCAGCAGTCTTTCAGACGTCTTGGGGCCAGCCTGACTCTAGGTGCTTCCCCAAGCTTTCTTGTTCTTCTTCTTATTTCATTTCCCCTGAAATTCTTCACAGGCCCTGCTGTTCACTTAAGTGAGGGGCCATCAGAGCTGCTATTCACTTAACCTCATGCCCAGTGACTCAAAAGGACCATCTCCTTCAGCAGCTCAAAAGGGTAATGGGACATGGCCCTTGGGTACCTGGGAAAAGCATCACAAAGCTGGATTCAAATCCACCCCCCATTCTCTGCTGTTGTGTGGCCTCAGGCAAATTACTTAACTTCTGAAACCCAATACAGCTTTTATCAAATGAGGATGATAACATACTTACCCCATGTGAGAATTAAGTTAGGCAATGTCAGCAGCTGGTATGGTACGTGCAATTAGAAGCTGGTTGAGGGAGGAGGGTGGGACCCCACTCTCCCCAGAATGTGATTAGAAAAGATATCTATGAATAATCAAATTGCCTGTTGCAAACTCTGATCTGTCTGAGAAAACCAAGATCACCATCCTGAATGGTGTAATTCCAGGCCAGAGCAAGAAACTTGGTTTTGACTTAACCCTATGCAGACCAAGCCTGGGAAAACAGTTATGTTTCAGGAAAAATGTAAAAGGTGCCAGAATGACATTCCTATCAAAGAATCTCCTACACGCAGGAGGGGACATGGGAGACTCAGAACTCCACTGAGGAAGTTAACTGCTCCAGCCTTTTCTGTTGCAGATTCTGACACAATGAGGAAACATCTGGGTGGATGCTGGTTGGCCATTGTCTGTGTCCTGCTCTTTATCCAACTCTCCTCAGTCAAGGCGAGAGGCATAAAGCACAGAATCAAGTGGAACCGGAAGGTCTTGCCAAGTACCTCCCAGGTCACGGAGGCCCACACTGCGGAAATCCGCCCAGGGGCCTTCATCAAGCAAGGCCGAAAGCTGGATATCGACTTTGGGATGGAGGGCAATAGGTACTATGAGGCCAACTATTGGCAGTTTCCTGATGGCATCTATTACAACGGCTGCTCCGAGGCCAATGTCACCAAGGAAAAGTTTGTCACCAGCTGCATTAATGCCACTCAGGTGGCAAATCAAGAGGAACTGTCCCGTGAGAAACAAGACAACAAGCTTCACCAGCAGGTCCTGTGGCAGCTGATCAGGGAGCTCTGCTCCATCAAGCACTGTGACTTCTGGCTGGAAAGGGGAGCAGGACTTCGGGTCACTCTGGACCAACCCATGATGTTCTGCCTGCTGGTTTTCATTTGGTTTATTGTGAAATAATCTTGTAGGCAGGTTGGCAGCCACAGAGATCAACAGGCAAGCAAACCATAAGCAAGTTATTCCAGTTCTTCTCCTCTAACCCCACGTGTTCTGAAGGTACCAAAGAGCAGTGATTGATTCTTTAGCGCTTTAAATGGCACTCCCAAGTATTCACTCAGGTGTTTGATTATATTTGATAAATGTGTGGGTATCAATCCTCTCCAGGCTCTACCTAAAGTTGGCTTGTTCATCATTGTATTCTCAACTCTGGTGTAGAATCTGGCCCACCATATTATGCAATAAATGTTTGGTAAGCAGATAAAAGAATGTGCCAGGGACCATACCAAGCACTTCACTATGCTTCCTGACAACTCTCAGAGGTAGGTGTAATAAGTGTTATTCTCTTGGTATAGATGAGAAAATTGAGGCTCCAAGAAGTAAAATAGTGAAGTAGTTAGAAAGTATCAGCCATAATTCAACCCTGGCTTATCTAACCCAGATTCCTGCTCTGTACAATTCTACTTTTGGAAATACGAAATGACTGATTCTGATGGCCACGTTTTTGATAACTTATTACATGGAAGTTAATTAGTTTAATTAAAGTAAGATATAATAAATAAATTAAGCTAAAATATAAATAAAGTGAAGTGAAATCGCTCAGTCGTGTTCAACTCTTTGCAACCCCATGGGCTGTAGCCTACCAGACTCCTCTGTCCATGGGATTTTCCAGGCAATAGTCCTGGAGTGGATTGCCATTTCCTTCTCCAGGGGATCTTCCCAACCCAGGGATTGAACCCAGGTCTCCGGCATTGCAGACAGATGCTTTATCATCTGAGCCACCAGGGAAGTCCTCTAGACAAATGTCCATATTGCCTAGTAAGGAAGTATTACTAGCTTGATTCCTGGAATAGTCTAGATCTATACACAAAGATGTTTGTTCACAAGAAGTATAAGTATTTGCTACTCGCATCACTGAAGTAGTTAATGTATTTAAGAAACTATTTCTAAATGATAAATTTCCTTTCTAATGTTCCTCCAACCCTGTGTGCATGTTTTTAGGTATACATGCATGCAAGCATCTTTAACTATATTCCCTTTATACAGGTGCTCCATACAATCTCCAGTCATTCTTTTAGTGCCGCTTTGGTGAGGGGCCATAATTTCCATGAACCACTTACAGCTTCAAAAACACAATTCCTCAGTAGAAAGGTTAAAAATAAAATATATCTTTAAGAAGATCAATTAATGAATTCGTACATGCCATAATTAAGAATTATCATTAAATTACATTTATATTACAAAATATCAGTACAGTTTAAATAAAAATAATGAATCTAATACTCTAAAAGATGCCCCCAGAGGCTCTCTGAGGATATGCTCAGAGTACCCAGCCCCCACACTCAGGAGTTGTTGAACCATATTTGGTGATAAAAGTTGCTGAATATTATCAATTGTCTGTATGGGTGAAAAAATGTGCATTGTCAGATGATTTTATCCAAAGTATTTTAAAATGTGAGTGTTGATGATGGTACCTCTTGTTCTGAACCTCCACTGCTAATCAGTGTTCTTCTCAAGGATACAGTTGGATGGTTTCTACATAGAAAGCCAGTGTCTTTCCTCATTTCATTAATAGTTCCAGAAACCAGATTTAAGTGGGTGTGTAGTGAATTTGTATATAGTGATTTAAATGTCAAATTTATTATTGGGACTTTAAGTTGATTCCATATGTATTTGAACATCCTTGCTCATGTTTATGAATTATGAGATCCAGTCAAGGCTTTGTGAGTCTAGTTTTTCACTTTACCAAAGGTTAGTCAAGTGCCTACTATGCATAAGACATTGTGAAGGATTTCTGAATTATTCTTGATGGAGTCATTTTAAAAGTGAATAATTTCACCAACCATTGATTTCTTGTCTCTTCTAAGCATTCATTTTAAAAATATGTTTATTGCAAAAATGGCACTAAAATTACAACAGAAATCCAAAACCAAACATTGCCCACAGTTCCAGCATCTGATTGTCAGTGTTCTCATTTTGCCCTATAACCTCCTAGTCCTTACCATTTGCATATACAAATGTACATATTTGCAATAATAATTTAAGTGATCATTTATATTCTAAATTTTTGCTCAACTTTATTCTATGCTTTTTTCATTTTTCTATGATTTAGGGGTTCTTGCCTCCTGCTGCCTTCCCCAACCCACTCTCCTTCCTGCTTGAGATGTAGCCTCCACGCTTTCATTGTGCTCAGATAGAGAGTTTTTTGTTAGATCGCTTTTTAAAAATACTGTAATCTGGAGGGGTGGTACGGGGAGGGGGGAGGGAGGGGGTTTGGGATGGAGAACATGTGTATACCTGTGGCGGATTCATGTTGATGTATGGCAGAACCAATACAGTATTGTTAAGTAATTAACCTCCAATTAAAATAAATCAATTTATATTAAAAAAATACTGTAATCATACAACTCACATTTATTCTTCTGCAGTTTGTCTCACTGTGTTATCACCTTCACCCTAGTGCAACAGCCACCTAGTTAGTTAACTTGTCCTTTAGGATGTGGCATAATATTCTATACCATGGACTAGACCCTGATTGATTTAATCATTTCCTTGTTGATGGACCTTCAGGTTGTCTTCGGTTTTTTGCCACTGAAAATAATAAACATCAATGTTCAGACAACTTTGCAATCTGTTACTTTTATTTCTGTGGAGTAGATTTATACAGGCAACATTTCCAGAACAAAGCTATGTGTAATTTAAATTTTTCTAGACGTGACTAGATTATGTTCCTAAATAGTGGGAGCAGTTCTCATTCTACCCCCTGCAGTAGACTGTGCTAACTTTAAAAGTCTCCATGTCACTTAAGTTACAGCAACTGCCTTTTCTCCAAATGGTGCTTGAGCATCTTTTCTACTTTGCATATGACACACCTAAAGCTTTCCAACTAATTTCTGAGCATAAAGACTATTTGAAAATTGTAAAACTGTTAGCCAGTTTCCATCCTACACCTAGTCTGTGGCCCAAAACATCTGGAAAGCTGGAATGTGTGGGGGCTTCTGCTCAGAAGGTGGTTTGTTTGCACAACTCCACACTCCCTAACTGGCAGAAGAAGCACAGTGTGATGTTTGGTCTTAGCCTTTTTATTGATTTTCAGTAAAATAGAAAATAAAAGTATCTGCATCCCAGCAAGAATGTTCTCCAGGTCGTAAAAATCAAAAGCAGCAGAAATCAAGTACACAGTGTAAATAGCCTGTGCTTCTCCTTTCCTCTGAGCTGTCTGGGCAGATGATCAGCATCTTCCCGGAACCCTCACACCCCACCTGGCTTAGAATATGACTGGCAATGTTGAGAAACCCCACCCTCTGGTCCTAATGAGGTTTGTCCCAGATAGTGGCCATGAGTTTGTCTCGAATTGCCCCTACTCTCTACCTCAAGCTTTCTGATAACAAGTGACTGACTTTGGGAAGTGGACCCCTGGCCTTAACTTTCAGTTTGGTCACATCTTTCATCTCTATCTTTTCTTCATGTGCTGTATATGGCTGGACAAGGATGCCCTATGATATTAATACCCACATGTTGCTATGTGGCACACTCTGGAGTCTGCCAGGGTCTCAACTTGAAATGCTGACAGTGGGGCCCATGTGCCTACTTGCAGGTGGTGATAACACGTGGGCAGACTACATATGCCAGGAGAGTAGTCAAGAAAACTTACACAGATGTGGCATGATGGCCTTTTCATTTCCCCAACTGAAAGCTCAGGCGCTGCTCAGTTGAAGAGCAAACCTCTGATAATCCTAGCTCAGGTCAGTGGCTGCATGTCCACTTTTTCTGCCCAAAGGTCATGCAGTCAGGCACAGCAGAGGGCTTGTCCTTACCTTATCCTCACTGCCCACAGAAGTCCCTGTTTCAGTTGGGCACCCAGCCTTACAGGTAGAAGAGAAGGGAGCCAAACTTCTACGCTACTGGGAAAAACAGACACCTACAAAATGCAAATAAGATGATATATCTTTGACATCTCTTAGCCAATCCCATCAAAAACCTGCTTCAGAAAAACAGACTCAGCTGTTTCCCTCGGCAAATGGGAGCCTTCACCTGGACCCACGAGAGGCCTCAGACTGACCACCTCATTCCCAAAAGGATCTTCCTGGCAGCTGTATCCAGGCCAACGCTGACCACCCAGAGAAAGGTTATCCTCCAATACCTAAATGTCCCTGAATCCCCAAGATGCTTCCATCTGTGAATTTCTTATCTTCATTCATCCACTCAACCCCCATCCACCCCTCTCTGATCTTCCCTTGGAATTTCCACATCTTTTTGTAGGAAAGCATTGCCTTCTTAAACAATACAAATTGTTTTAACTCCAATAAGCTTGGCCTTAAATTGTACAGGGAAATTGGCAGAAGGCCAGAAAGGAACTTGAGGAAGCTGGAAACAAATCAGGACCAGAGGACCTAACACAGCTGGTGTCC
Organism: Neotragus moschatus; assembly: GCA_006410615.1. NCBI lineage: Eukaryota > Metazoa > Chordata > Mammalia > Artiodactyla > Bovidae > Neotragus > Neotragus moschatus. The sequence goes on from SJYA01001828.1 coordinate 128,132, forward strand.
TTGAATAGATAGAGGTGTGAGGGTGAAAGATTTGGGGCAGGGGCAGGGGAACTGCTCTTAGCTAAAAATTGTCACTTGCCATCTGCGTCTACAAGGATTAACTCTCTAGCCGCTGCAGTCACTGATCAACACACACTGAAAGGAGTTCAGTGGGGAGATCAGGAATGAGGCTCTCTACACTCTGGGAGAAACTGGCAGAACAAGCCTTCAAATAGTTAGATATTTTCAGAAGATTTTATGAGCCCCAATTCTTCCATCTCCTCATATCTAGAAAAGCTCTAAAATCATTAACAATGACATCTGCTCCTCATGACTAGCAGCAAACTTCTGCCAAGACACGTGCTTGACGGCATACATTCACCAGTTCACATATATACCGACCTCCCCCACTATGTCTTTGGAGCAGTTCCTCAGAGCTCTCTGAGATGCTGTCTCCTGGGCTATAGTCCTCATTTTGCCCTGCTGCTGCTAAGTTGCTTCAGTCGTGTCCGATTCTGTGCGACCCCATAGATGGCAGCCCACTGGGTTCCCCTCTCCCTGGGATTCTCCAGGCAAGAACACTGGAGTGGGTTGCCATTTCCTTCTCCAGCGCATGAAAGTGAAAAGCGAAAGTGAAGTCACTCAGTCGTGTCTGACTCTTTGCGACCCCATGGACTGCAGCCCACCAGGCTCCTCCATCCATGGGATTTTCCAGGCAAGAGTACTGGAGTGGGGTGCCATTGACTCACACTTTCATGTTATACATTTTTTTTTCAGTCGATACGATCCACAGGAAGAATTACTTGCTTAAGGCTCATCAGAGGTGACATCAGCATTCAACAAGGCTCTAGGCTCAATAAACAAGGTTCAACACAAAGGAAAGAGAAGTTCAAGGACTAAGCAGAGGGAAGGGATCCAGGGAAGGGTCCTGGTTAGGTAGGATCTGTAGTTGTGTTCTCCTTGAACACTTGCATTTCTTCTTGAATTTCCAAATCCATAATTCTGGTTTCTAATTTTTTTAACTGGGTGTTTTGACTCAAGTTTATTTGCCACTCAAGAACAAAATGATAGAGCTTTATAACATCTGCCATGCTGTGATTTATAAGAAATATGTTATTAAAAGATAAACTGAAGTATGTTTAAAATTTTGAGTTTATTTGAGCAAAAATCAATTGATTCAGGCAGTATCCAAGCTAGCAGATAGAAAGGAGCTCCAAACACCTGTACAAAATGGAAGACATTTATATATTTTTATTTTTTAATATGTAAAATTTTTATACAGTGACTTGTTTAGTCGCTAGGTTGTGTCCGACTCTTTGCAACCCTATGGACTGTAGCCTGTCAGGCTCCTCAGTACATAGCATTTCCCAGGCAAGAATACTGGAGTGAGTTGCCATTTCCTTCTCTGTGGAAGACTTCTATAGACAGAAGAGGGGTGGAAAAAGGAAGTAACCAGCAAAGAATGGACTGTTTGTGGCAAGGCTGCCTTTCTTTAAGGGATAGCAGAGGCCTAACAGGCAGATTATATTACTAGTGCTTACTAGGTAATTCCTGGTGCTTCCCTGATAGCTCAGCTGGTAAAGAAACCACCTGCAGTGCAGGAGACCCTGGTTTGATTCCTGGGTCAGGAAGATCCGCTAGAGAAGGGATAGGCTACCCATTCCAGTATTCTTGGGCTTCCCTGGTGACTCAGCTGGTAAAGAATCCACCTGCAATGCGGGAGACCTAGGTTCGATCCTTGGGGTGGGAAGATCCCCTGGAGAAGGGAAAAGCTATCTACTCAGTATTCTGGCCTGGAGAATTCCATGGACTGTATAGTCCTTGGGGTCACAAAGAGTCAGACGTGACTGAACGACTTTCACTTCATTTCACCAAGTAATTCCAGATTGACTGGCTTAAGATTCCACTCTGGGGAGAGGTTGAAATTGTAATCAATTTAGGTATTAAATCTCAATTTAGTGACACGTGCTTAGTACATTTGGGGCCTGTTGCCTCTTTTGTATCAATATATTTGGTCATTTTCTGGCCATTCAGATGACCAAATACATTTCTCATATATATTTGGTCTTCATCCATGGTTACTTGTTCACAGATCCCCAAAACACTGGAACTTCCTAACTGACTAGAAAAATTTCCAAAGGGATTAGAACAATTTTGTCATAATATTTGGTCTTTTCCCCTAGTTCCTAAAATCACTTGAGAGCCACAAAGTTGTCTTGATATTAATGACAAATGCCTTTCTACAACTACTGGATTTATATTAATGTAGTGACTTTTGGAGAGCACCCAAGGATGGGGACTGGTTGCCAGGGGGAACAACCATGAATTAAGGTTTGGAGCTTTCAATCCCAACCCCTAATTTCTGGGGAGAGGAGGGCGCTGGAGGTTGAATTAATGACCAAATGCCAGTGATTTAATCAACATTCCCTATGTAATGAATCCTCCATAAAAACCCCAAAGGATGGGGTTGGAGCTTCCCAGTAGTGAGCATGTGGAGCTGTAAGGACTGTGATGCACTTAGAGGGGCATGAACACTCCACACCCTTCCCCATCCCTTGTCCTACACATCTCTTCCATCTGGCTGTTTTTGAGTCATATTGTTTTGTAATAAACTGTTAATCTAGCAAGTGAAATGTTTTTCTGAGTTCTGTGAGCCATTTTGTTGTTTTTCAGTTGCTAAGACATGTCTAACTCTGCAACCCCATGGACTGCAGCACACCAGGTTTCCCTGTACCTCACTAGCTCCTGGAGTTTGTTCGAATTCATGTCCATTGAGTCAGGGATGCTTTCTAACTATCTCATCCTCTACTACCCATCATCTTCTGTCCTCAGTCTCTCCTAGCATCAGGGTCTTTTCCAATGAGTTGGCTCTTTGCATCATGTGGCCAAAGTATTGGAGCTTTAGCTTCAGCATTAGTCCTTCCAATGAATATTCAGGGTTGATTTCTTTTAAGATTGACTTATTTGATCTCCTTGCTGTCCAAGAGACTCTCAGAGTTTTCTCCAGCACCACAATTCAAAAGTATCAATTCTTCAGCACTCAGCCTTTATGATCCAACTCTCACATCCATACATGACTGCTGGAAAAGCCATAGCTTTGACTATACAGACCTTTGTTGGCAAAGTGATGTATTTGCTTTTTAATATCATGAGCCACTTAGGTAAATTAACTGAGTTCAAGGATAGGCCTTTGGAATCTCAGATCTATTGTTGGTCAGTCAGAAGCACAGATGACATCCTGGACTTGGGACTGTTATCTGAAATGGGGGTGGAGAGCAGGCAGTCTTATAGGAAGAACCCTTAACCTGTGGGATCTGACACTATATCCAGGCAGATACTGTCAAAATTCAGCTGAATTATATCTAAAACACCCAGTTGGTGTTGTAGAATTGCTCAGATGTGTGGGGTTATCCACCCCATGCCCCAGCATACACACATTGGAATTGGTTCCAGAACCCTTTTAGCATCTTGTAAAACTCATTTTATCTATCCTTCTTTGTGCCTAAACCAAACATCATCATCACCTTTGCTCCCCTGAAGAAAAATAAAATAGAGATGAGCAAGAGGCAAAGAGTTGGTGGGTTTCCCTCAGATTTTGGCCTACATAGCACAGCCAAAGTGGAGAGAGCACCCCCCTACTCACACTTAACGGGCTTTTCTGGGCTTATTGTCACAAGAGCAGGTTCTAAAATGTCCCATCTAGAATTTCAAACTTAGTGTGGTCAGTGAACTGCTCCCTCTCAGCTAAGAGACTGACCTGTGCAGATGGAAGTCTCCGTAAGTCCAGCTGCCAGACTCTCTCTCAGGACAGGACCTGACCCTGTCTGTGGACTTCCCACATCTGTATTTCAAGGCTGTTGGCCCTCTGCCTTAGCAGATGGCTTTCACTTAGAATTACAGATAATTTTCCTCTGGGCACTAGCTCAGCTCCTAAATTATATTCACCAGTTTAGCTAATGTCCTTTCATGCCTTATCTTGGGCATGCCTTCCTTCAACAAACATTTGTTGAGTTACTACTATGTGTCGGTCTACTCTGCTGGAGCCATAATGGTGGGCAAGTAAGACAATATCCCTGCTATTGGGTCTTTACTTTCTGGTGGCACAAGCACATACACATATACCCACAGATAAACTGCTAGGCCAGCTCTCTGGGAGTTGAGGGAGTCCTGGTTTGTGCCATTTACCGATAGTGACCTGGTGTTCTGTGCCCAGGTCTTGATTTATGAAGGTGGCTGAGTGACAACAGCGAGAAGTCAATGGCATGGATCACAGTTTCCCTAGAAATGAGAGACACACCTTGCCAGCACCAAAGGCTCACAGAACAAACACCAGCCTGGTTAGGAAGCAGAAGCAAGAGCAAAGGGAGAGCCCAAGTCAGAAACTTCGACTGGGGTTTCCTCAGGAAGGGCAAAGCAGGATTCAGTATACAGCTTAGGCCTGGCTAGCCTGAATAATTTTCAGCGGCCTTTGGGCTTATTTTGTTGCTCTCTAGTTTTCTGGCTCCCAACTCTTTAAAGTAGGAATGTGCAGGTCTGATAGAGAGCAGGCTCCACTTCTCTCAGCTAAGCCTTTGCTATCTTTAAAAATTGGCTGGTCCTGTGAAGGCAGTCTCTCCCCAGTCAGAAAACTATTTTTAGGATATCAAAACATCAAAATATGCAGAATTTTTCAAAAACATGATTAGTATACCTGGCTAGGAGAAGGCAATGGCATCCCACTCTAGGACTCTTGCCTGGAAGATCCCATGGACGGAGGAACCTGGTAGGCTGCAGTCCATGGGGTCGCGAAGAGTCAGACATGACTGAGCGACTTCAATTTCACTTTTCACTTTCATGCACTGGAGAAGGCAATGGCACCCCACTCCAGTACTCTTGCCTGGAAAATCCCACGGATGGAGGAGCCTGGTAGGCTGCAGTCCATGGGGTCGCGAAGAGTCAGACATGACTGAGCGACTTCACTTTCGCTTTTCACTTTCATGCATTGGAGAAGGAAATGGCAACCCACTCCAGTGTTCTTGCCTCGAGAATCCCAGGGACGGGGGAGCCTGGTGGACTGCCGTCTATGGGGTTGCACAGAGTCAGACACGACTGAAGCGACTTAGCAGCAGCAGCAGCAGGTTCAAACTAGCAGCTGACTGCAGAGGGAGAAGAGATGTGCATAGTCATTTGTGACTGGTTCCAGGACAACTAACTTAAATTTATAAACTTTACACATATTAATTCATCCCAGAGGCAAGTTTGTAGCCCTCTCAAGTCAGAGACGAAGTCATTTCAAGTTGAGGGCTGCAGATGATTGAAGATTGCCTTCTATATCTCTCTCCTCACGTGCAGATGGACCCCCAGTGGTATGTGGGCTTGGGAAGAGCCAGTCCAGAGCAGAAGAGAGATGGCACCTGGGCCTCCACTGGAGTTTAGGATCAGTTAGCAATAAATCTTTACTGACTCTCTTATCATATGCCTGACCATCCCCAGGGCTCGGCAGATACCACAGTGAAAGAACTGCCACTGCTGCCTTCCAGGTCTCAGTCTGTTGAGGAAGTGGATAATGACTGAGCAGTATGGGAAAGTTCTGTCTGCCCATGGGCACTAGCAAGAAAGGTTTCCAGAGAGGGCAAGTCTGAAAAGATGAATGGGTATACCTAGGTGAAGAAGATAAGGAAGTGCAGTATTATTGCAAAAAACAAAATCAAAACCACCAAGGTATATTCAAGGAGTAGCAAAGTTGTTCAGCTCAATAGAGATGTGGAGGCATGTGGTGAACAGTGACGCCGTAAGGCTAGACAACGAGAAGGGCAAGACCAACAACGTTCCTTCATTCTTTTGGTCCTGCAGGGCAGCACTGTCTTAAGCTTTACTGGGAATTTCGGTAAAACGCAGGCTCTGCTTCAGCAGGTTTGGGTGGGTGGGCTCAAAATCTGCAGCACTAGCATCTCCCAGTGCTGCAGCACCACTGGGCCATGGATNAGAGGGAGAAGAGATGTGCATAGTCATTTGTGACTGGTTCCAGGACAACTAACTTAAATTTATAAACTTTACACATATTAATTCATCCCAGAGGCAAGTTTGTAGCCCTCTCAAGTCAGAGACGAAGTCATTTCAAGTTGAGGGCTGCAGATGATTGAAGATTGCCTTCTATATCTCTCTCCTCACATGCAGATGGACCCCCAGTGGTATGTGGGCTTGGGAAGAGCCAGTCCAGAGCAGAAGAGAGATGGCACCTGGGCCTCCACTGGAGTTTAGGATCAGTTAGCAATAAATCTTTACTGACTCTCTATCATATGCCTGACCATCCCCAGGGCTCGGCAGATACCACAGTGAAAGAACTGCCACTGCTGCCTTCCAGGTCTCAGTCTGTTGAGGAAGTGGATAATGACTGAGCAGTATGGGAAAGTTCTGTCTGCCCATGGGCACTAGCAAGAAAGGTTTCCAGAGAGGGCAAGTCTGAAAAGATGAATGGGTATACCTAGGTGAAGAAGATAAGGAAGTGCAGTATTATTGCAAAAAACAAAATCAAAACCACCAAGGTATATTCAAGGAGTAGCAAAGTTGTTCAGCTCAATAGAGATGTGGAGGCATGTGGTGAACAGTGACGCCGTAAGGCTAGACAACGAGAAGGGCAAGACCAACAACGTTCCTTCATTCTTTTGGTCCTGCAGGGCAGCACTGTCTTAAGCTTTACTGGGAATTTCGGTGAAACGCAGGCTCTGCTTCAGCAGGTTTGGGTGGGTGGGCTCAAAATCTGCAGCACTAGCATCTCCCAGTGCTGCAGCACCACTGGGCCATGGATTATGCTTTGAGCAGAGTGTAGGTAAGGGCAAGCAGTGAAGAGTATTAGGAATACTGTATCAAGCATGAATACTACCTCAGGCTTCCATTTAGAAATATGACTCTAGTTGCTGGGCAGGGAATGGGCTGCAGGCAACCAGAACTGTAAAAGGAAAAAGGTTAAGTCTGGCACACGGTGAGTCTGAGGTGTTCCATCTTGAACCTGCCTGTTCTCCCCTGTCTGATTCCGTGTCCTCACCACCCGCCTTGCATGTTTCTCCTCCCAGGGGAAATGCTGGACCACCCCCCCCCCCTGAAATATTCTCACTGTAGTACATCTTCTCATGTATCTGGATGCCAATCTAAACAAGATTCAGGCAAATTTATGCCTTCTGTCACTCAGTCTTATTATACTACAGAGTCATTTCATTTAGGGGTAGAATTTATTTCACTAGTTTTAAAGGTAGCTGTCCCCAAAGGGTTGTCATTTATTCTTTCTAATTAATCTTTACTGAATTCTATGGGGGAAACCTGTGCTATAATGAGATTCCCCAAAATTTTAGGATATATTGCTTTGAAATGTTTACAGTCGCAGTGATGGGGAAACATCATAGCCTCAAAGGGGCTAGGGAGGCTGCTATGGAGGCTTAAAGTAGAGCAGATTAGCTGCTCCTGGGGAGATTAGAGATGAGATTTAAGTACAGGTCATTAGAAAGCAAGACAATGACGTGCAGAAGGGTGCTCCTATTAGCAAGAAATAGCAGCCCAGTGACTTAAAGGGCTAAAAAGTGGTGGAAAGGGCACCACAGACAGCTTGGTATAACTCTAAAATGGACTATGACTAGGGGAGTGGCTGGAAATGAAAGAGTATGATCACTAGAAAACAGGACATAACAACCTTATATGCTGACCAAAAGGAGAGCAGCTAAACTGCCAGACAACTGGACTCCACCCACTGGCCAACCTGTGAGGAAACATTTACTGAGCTACTCCTGTGTGCTGGGCTTTGGGGCTAGAGTGATAGAGGCCACAGTTAGTTTAGAATAGGTCAATATTGGAGACAGACTTAAACAATGAATATGGCTAATCAATTTCACATGAGCAAAAGGGGAACTGGGTATTAAAATTGAGGGTTAATATTTGTGCTGAGATCTGAAAGATTAAAATATATATATATATATTGCAATGATACTATTTATTTTATTTTTTTCATTTTATTTATTTATTTTTACTTTACAAATTTTTATTCATTTATTTGGCTATGTCAGGTCTTCATTGTGGCACACAGGATTTTTTTAGTTGCAGCACTCAAACTCTTAGCTGTAGCGTGAAGAATCTAGTTCCCTGACCAGGGATCAAACTTGTGCCCCCCTGGCAATAGGAGTGCAGAGTCCTAGCCACTGGACCACCAGGGAAGTTCTGAGAGCTAAGATTAAGTGGGAGTACGTGTGTGCTAAGTTGCTTAAGTTGTGTCTGATTCTTTGTGACCCTATGAACTGCAGCCTGCCAGGCTTCTCTGCTCATGGAGTTCAGCAGGCAAGAATACGAGAGTGGATTGACATCCCCTCCTCCAGGGGATCTTCCTAACCCAGCAATTGAACCCGCCTCTCTTACATCTCCTGCACTGGCATGTGGGTTCTTTACCACTAGCACCACCTGGGAGGCACATCAAAAACCATTCCTAAAAAAAAAAAAAAAAACATTCCCAGCTTTCTTACCCTGCTGCTCAGAGTGAAAAATTGTTCAATCACTCTGATAAACTATTGGGCAGCTTCTAATAGTTCAACATATTGACCCAGCAATTCCACTCCTAGGTATATATATACAAGAGAAATGAAAACATATGTCCTCAAAAAAAAACTTGTATATTTCAAATGTCGATAGCAGCTCTCTTCAGAATAGCCCATAGCCCAAACCTGGAGGAAACTTAAATGTCCATCAACAAGTGAGTGGACAATCACATAAAAACTAGGGCTAATGTCTGAGGGGGAAGATACTCTTGTTTAGCAAAAGAATATACATCTATCTAAGCACTGAAAAATATAAGAGTAGCTTCAACTTCTAATTATGGAGATCCTTCAGGAAAGAGGTGATTTATCACCTCATCTTGCTGCTGCTGCTAAGTCACTTCAGTCGTGTCTGACTCTGTGTGACCCCACAGACGGCAGCCCACCAGGCTCTCCTATCCCTGGGATTCTCCAGGCAAGAACACTGGAGTGGGTTGCCATTTCCTTCTCCATCATCTCATCTTGAGTGGGTGTTAAAGGTAATGAAGATACAGCTATTAGTTCCAGCGTCTACTGTCTCATTTGGCCCAAATTTGCAAGGCCCAAGTGCTTGGAGGTGGGGAATGAGATGTGCAATAGACTGAATGCATGTGTCTCCCCAAACTTCATATGGCAAAACCCTACCCTCCCTAATGTGATAATATTAGGAGGTGGAGCCTTTGAGAGATGAATGGGTTATAAAGCCTGCACCCTAACAAAGGAGTGAGTGAGTGAGTGAGTAAGTGAAAGTCGCTCAGTCATGTCCAACTCTTACAACCCCATGGACTTATACAGTCCATGGAATTCTGCAGGCCAGAATACTGGAGTGGGTAGCCTTTCCCTTCTCCAGGGGACCTTCCCAACCCAGGGATCAAATCCAGGTCTCTTGCATTGCAGGTGGATTCTTTATCAACTGAGCGGTCAGGGAAGGGAGTGAAGGGAGGGGAAAGGAGAGGGATTCCCTTACAAAGGAGGCCCCTGAGAACTCTTTCCTTCCTCCTCTGTGTGAGGATACAGAGGGAAGACAGCTGTCTAAAAACCAGGAATAGCTTCTGACACCAGCAGACACCAAATCTCCCAATGGCTTTATCCTGGATTTCTCAGACTCTAGAACTCTGAGAAGTTGTGTTGCTTATAAACCACCTAGTCTATGGTACTTTGCTTGAGCTGCACAAACTAAGACAAGAAGCAATAGGATCTCTGGGCGTGTGTGGGAGTGTTGGTCTGCTGGGCAGTTCCTATGTATGCCAGCAAAGATTCTTTGTTTATGGCCTCAGGTTCCTGGATTGGGGATGCTTATTCTGATGGCTTCCAACATGAGATCATCCATGTGTACATGGCCCTACCTCAAGCATGCAATTCTCCCTGGTTGCACTCCCTGGTTGCACTCCCCCCATTTATGTCTATCACTTCAAAACTAGCAACACTGTGAATCCACAAAGATTTCCTGTATCTCACTGAAATGTCTTTAACACATCTCTACAGATCAGACCTCACTGTCTTATTAATGACATTGCCTTCTTCTTCCATGTATTCCCAAGTCAAATATGGATTCCTCAGGGATAAGAGTTGAAGTTTCTGCTCCTTTTGTATCCCACACAGCACCTAGCACAGAACTGAGCGCATCAGTTGAATGAGTGAATGAATGAATTATTCTGTCTTGCCCCTGGAAACCCAGTTTCCTACTTCCTACTACTCCCACACCCACTTAGGAGAGTCTATCATGTCTTAAAAGAACTTTGTATGTCTCTGTTCAGTGTCATAGCAACAATATATGTAAGTGGCTCAAAGATATACAGGATGAATTTCTTTGCTTTCCCACTCACACAAAAGTTCAGGTACTCAAGAGTTTATCTGCACCACACACACACACACACAAAGAAAAAGTCCAAAACTGTTGAAAAAAGATATGGCAGGTTTTTAAGAACATTCTTCAGGTGTATCAGAAACAATCCATGTTGTAAACACTTCAGATTCTTTAAGGAAAGCAGAATGAAGTGATATCTACAATCTATTTTGGATCTAACAAAGAATGGCAGATTCTTTGTTTTTAAAGGTCCTTCAAATCTATTCAAATCCCTTTCAGAGCACTCTGCCTTGCACAGAAGAAGGGCATGGTACCTCAACAAAGTGCACAAGGTTCTTCATGACATGGTCCTTTTTTGTTCTCTAAGCTCACCTTCCATAACCCGTGTTTACAACACAACCCTATTGCCTAGCCCTCTCAAGCCCTCTACTACCCTCTGCGGAATTCCTATTCACATCTCAAAACCACCTCAGATAAGACCTGTCTTAAGATTCTGGGTAAGATAACCAATCTCCTTGTGGTTTTATGGTGTAATTATTTATTGACAGTGAGTGAAGTCTCTCAGTCATGTCCGACTCTTTGTGACCCTGTGGACTGTAGCCCACCAGGCTCCTCTGTCCATGAGATTCTCCAGGCAAGAATACTGGAGTGGGTTGCCATTTCCTTCTCCAGGTGATCTTCCCAACCCGGGGATCGAATCCAGGTCTCCCGCATTGCAGGCAGACGCTTTACCCTCTGAGGCACCAGGGAAGCCCAAACATTTATTGACATGTGTATCTCTAATAGCAGACTGTGAGTGTCTCCAAATCCAATGATAAGTTTTGATCACCTTGCATTCCTCTACACAACTGCTGACCCAGTCTTGTCAGACATCTGCAGGGACTAGAACCCTCACAGTGGGGTCCTAAATGCCTCTCTACATGTCTGTCTCAGGAATTTCACCTCTCCTGAATCTCTTTCCTTCCCTCATCCCTTTGTCTTGAAGGCACCAGAATTTGTGTTGTTGTTCAGTCACTCATTTGTGTCTGACTCTTTGTGACCCCATGAATTGCAGGTTGCCATGCTTCCTATCCTTCACTATCTTCTGGAGTTTGCTCAAACTCATGTCCATTGAGTCGCTGATGCCATCCAACCATTTCATCCTCTATCATCCTCTTCTCCTCCTTCCCTCAATCTTTCCCAGCATCAGGGTCTTTTCCAGTAAGTCAGCTCTTCACATCAGGTGGCCAAATTATTGGAGTTTCACCTTCAGTATCAATTCTTCCAATGAACATTCAGGACTGACTTCTTCTAGTATTGACTGATTTGATCTCCTTGTTGTCCAAGGGATTCTCAAGAGTCTTCTCCAGCACCAGTATTTGAAAGCATCAATTCTTCGATGCTCAGCCTTCTTTATGGTCCAACTCTTACATGCATACATGATTACTGGAAAAACCATAGCTTTGACTGTACAAACCTTTGATGGCAATTGATGTCTCTGCTTTTTAATAGTCTGTCTAGGTCTGTCATAGTTTTCCTTCCAAGGAGCAAGTGCTTTTTAATTTCATGGCTGCAGTCACCATTTGCAGTGATTTTGGAGCCCAAGAAAATAAAAGTGTCAGTAATGTCCTTTTTTCCCCACCTACTTGCCATGAAGTGATTGGATCAGATTCCATGATCTTAGTTTTTTGAATATTGAGTTTTAAACCAGCTTTTTCACTCTCTTCTTTCACCTTCATCAAGAGATTCTTTAATTTCTCTTTACTTTCTGCCTTTAGAGTGGTATTATCTGCATAACTGTGGTTATTGATATTTCTCCCAGAAATCTTTGTTCCAGCTTGTGATTCGTCCATCCCAGCATTTTGCATGATCTACTCTGCATAGAAGTTGAATGAGCAGGTTGACAATATACAGCCTTGACCTACTCCTTTCCCAAATTTGATCCAGTCCATTGTTCCATGTCCGGTTCTAACTGTTGCTTGTTTACCTACATACAGGATTCTCAGGAGGCAGGTAAGGTAGTCTGAGATTCCCACCTCTTTAAGAATTTTCCAGTTTCTTGTGATCCACACAGTCAAAGGCGTTAGTGTAGTCAGTGAAGCAGAAGTAGATGTTTCTATGGGATTCCCTTGCTTTCTCAACAGTTCAATGGATGTTGGCAATTTGACCTCCGGTTCCTCTGCCTTTTCTAAATCCAGCATGTACATCTGGAAGTTCTCGGTTCAAGTACTGTTGAAACCTAACTTGAAGGATTTTGAGAATTACCTTGCTAGTGAGTGAAATAGAGCAATTGTGTCACAGTCGAAACGTTTTTGGCATCGTCCTTCTTTGGGATTAGAATGAGAACTGACCTTTCCCAGTCCTGTGGCCACTGCTGAGTTTTCTAAGTTTGCTGGCATATTAAGTGCAGCACTTTCACAGCATCATCTTTTAGGATCTGAGAAAACTCAGCTGGAATTCCATCACCTCCACCTCCTTAGTAATGCTTCCTAAGGCCCACTTTACTTCACATTCCAGGATGTCTGGCTCTAGGTGACTGACAACACTATCGTGGCTATCCAGGACATTAAAACTTTTTTTTTGTACAGTTCTTCCATATATTCTTGCCACCTCTTCTTAATATCTTCTGCTTCTGTTAGGTCCTTACCATTTCTGTCCTTTACTGTGCCCATCTTGGCATGATATGCTCCCTTGTATCTCTAATTTTCTTGAAGAGATCTCTAGTCTTTCCCATTCTATTGTTTTCCTCTATTTCTTTGCAGTGTTCACTAAAGAAGGCTTTCTTATCTCTCCTTTCTATTCTTTGGAACTCTGCATTCAGTTGGGTATACTTTCTCCTTCCTCCTATGACTTTCACTCCTCTTTTCTCAGCTATTTGTAAGGCCTCCTCCAACAACTATTTTGCCTTGTTTCACTTCTTTTTCTTTGGGATGGTTTTAGTTACTACCTCCTGTACAATGTTATAAGCCTCCATCCATAGTTCTTCAGGCACTCTATCATATCTAATGCATTGACTTTGTCACTTCTACTGTATAATCATAAGGGATTTAATTTAGATCATATCTGAATGGCCTAATGGTTTTCCCTACTTTCTTCAATTTAAGTCTGAATTTTGCAATAAGGAGCTGATGATCTGAACCACAGTCAGCTCCCAGTCTTGTTTATGCTGACTGTATAGCGTGTCTCTATCTTTGACTGCAAAGAATATCATCAATCTGATTTTGGTATTGACCATCTGGTGATGTCCACGTGTAGAGTTGTCTCTTGCGTTGTTGGAAAAGGGTTTTTGCTATGACCAGTGCATTCTCTTGGCAAAACTCTGTTAGCCTTTGCCCTGGTTCATTTTGTACTCCAAGGCCAAACTTGCCTGTTATTCCAGGTATCTCTTGACTTCCTACTTTTGGATTTCAGTCCTCTATGATGAAAAGGACATCTTTTTTGAGTGTTAGTTCTAGGTCTTGTAGGTCTTCATAGAACTGGTTGACTTCAGCTTATGTGGCGTTAGTGGTTGGGGCATAGCCTGGGATTACTGTGATACTGAATGGTTTGCCTTAGAAACAAACAGATCATTCTGTTGTTTTTGATATTGCACCCAAGTACTGCATTTCGGATTCTGTTTGACTATCAGGGCTACTCCATTTCTTCTAAGGGATTCATGCCCATACTAGTAGATAGAGTGGTCATCTGAATTAAATTTGCCCACTCCCTTGCATTTTAGTTCACTGATTCCTAAAATGTTGATGTTCAGTCTTGCCATCTCCTGTCTGACCACTTTCAATTTACCTTGATTCATGAACCTAGAATTTCAGGTTCCTATGCGATATTGCTCTTTACAGAATTAGACTTTACTTTCACCACCAGACACATCCATAATNGCATTTTAGTTCACTGATTCCTAAAATGTTGATGTTCAGTCTTGCCATCTCCTGTCTGACCACTTTCAATTTACCTTGATTCATGAACCTAGAATTTCAGGTTCCTATGCGATATTGCTCTTTACAGAATTAGACTTTACTTTCACCACCAGACACATCCATAATTGGCATCATTTCCACTTTGGCTCGGTCTCTTCATTCAATCTGGAGCTATTTCTCCAACTTTCCCCAGTAGCATATTGGGCACCTACCATACTGGGAAGGAGGGTCATCTTTCAGTGTCATATCTTTTTGCATACTGCTCATGGGATTCTCAAGGCAAGAATGNTATTGATATTTCTCTCAGTAACCTTGATTCCAGCTAGTAATTCATCCAGTCCAGCATTTCGCATGATGTACTCTGCATAGAAGTTAAATAAACAGGATGACAATATACAGCCTTGTGGTACTCTTTTCCCAATTTTGAACTAGTCCATTGTTCTGTGTCTGGTTCTAATGGTTGCTTCTTGACCTGCATTCAGGTTTCTCAGGAGACAGATAAGTGGTCTGGTACTTCCATCTCTTTAAGAATTTCCCACAGTTTGTTGTGATCCACAGAGTCAAAGTTTTTAGTGTAGTCAGTGAAGCAGGAGCAGATGTCTTTCTGGAATTCCCTTGCTTTCTCTAAGATCCAATGAACATTGGCAATTTGACCTCTGGTTCCTCTGCCTTTTCTAAATCCTGCTTGTATATCTGAAAGTTCTCGGTTCAGGTACTGCTGAAGCCTAGTTTAAGGGATTTTGAGCATAATCTTGTTAGCATGTGAAATGAGTGCAACTGTGCAGTAGTGTGAACATGCAAAATGGCATTGCCCTTCTTTGGAATTGGAATGAAAACTGACTGTCCTCTGGCAACTGCTGAGCTTTCCAAATTTGCTGGCATTTGAGTGCAGCATTTTAACAGCATCATATTTTAAGATGAAATAGCTCAGCTGGAATCCCATCACCTCCACTAGCTTTGTTCATAGTAATGCTTCCTAAGGCCCACTTTACTTCACATTCCAGGATGTCTGGTTCTCAATAAATGACCACAGTATCATGGTTTCCAGACTTTTTCTGTATAGTTCTGTATATTCTTGCCACCTCTTCTTAATCTCTTCTGCTTCTGTNAAATAGCTCAGCTGGAATCCCATCACCTCCACTAGCTTTGTTCATAGTAATGCTTCCTAAGGCCCACTTTACTTCACATTCCAGGATGTCTGGTTCTCAATAAATGACCACAGTATCATGGTTTCCAGACTTTTTCTGTATAGTTCTGTATATTCTTGCCACCTCTTCTTAATCTCTTCTGCTTCTGTTAAGTCTTATCACTTCTGTCCTTTACTGTGCCCATCCTTACATGAAATATTCCCTTTTTATCTCCAATTTTCCTGAAGAGATCCCTAGTCTTTCCCATTCTATTGTTTTCCTCTATTTCTTTGCACTGTTCATTGAAGAAGGCTTCTTATCTCTCCTTGCTATTCTCTGGAACTCTGCATTCAGTTGGGTATACCTTTCCCTGTCTCCCTTGCTTTTTGCATGTCTTCTTTCCTCAGCTATTTGTAAAGCCTCCTCAGACAACCACTTTATCTTGAATTTCTTTTTTCTTTGGGATGGTTTTGGTCACTGACTCCTGTACAATGTTACAAACTGCATTGTGAATCACAGCCTTGTCATGGTGAAGGGGCTTGAATAACTCAATTAAGTTATGAATGCCATGTAGAGCTACCCAAGACAGATGGGTCATAGTGGAGAATTCTAACATAACATGGTCCATGGGAGGAGGGAATGGCAAACCACTCCAGTATTCTTGCTGGGAGAACCCCATGAATGGTATGAAAGCCAAGAAGATATGACACAGGAAGATGAGCCCCCCCAGTCAGAAANTATGAATGCCATGTAGAGCTACCCAAGACAGATGGGTCATAGTGGAGAATTCTAACATAACATGGTCCATGGGAGGAGGGAATGGCAAACCACTCCAGTATTCTTGCTGGGAGAACCCCATGAATGGTATGAAAGCCAAGAAGATATGACACAGGAAGATGAGCCCCCCCAAGTCAGAAAGTGTCCAGTATGCTTACTGGGGAAGACCAGAGGGCAATTACTAATAACTTCAGAAAGAATGACATAGCTGGGCTGAAGTGGAAATGATGCTCAGCTGTGGATGTGTCTGGTGGTGAAAGTAAAGTCTGATGCTGTCAAGAACAATATTGCATAGGAACCTGGAATGTTAGGTCCATGAATCAAGGTTTTGGACATGGTCAATCAGGAAATGACAAGAGTGAAAATAGATATTTTAGGAATCAGTGAAGTAAAATGGACTTGAATGGGTGAATATAATTCAGATGACCATTATATCTATTACTGTGGGTAAGACTCCCTTAGAATAAATGGAGTAGCCCTCATAGTCAACAAAAGAGTCCATAATGCAATACCTAGGTGCAATCTCAAAAACAACAAAATGATCTCTGCTATTCCCAAGGCAAACCATTCGACGTCCAAGTCTATGTCCCAACCACTAATGTTGAAGAAGCTGAAGTTACCAGTTCTATGAAGACTTACAAGACCTTCTAGAACTAACACCCAGAAAAGATGTCCTTTCCATCATAGAGGATTGGAAGTCAAGAGATACCTGGAATAACAGGCAAATTTGGCCTTGGAGTACAAAATGAAGCAGGGCAAAGGCTAACAGAGTTTTGGTAAGAGAACGCATTGGTCATAGCAAACGCCCTTTGCCAACAACACAAGAGAAACTCTACACATGGACATCACAAACGGTCAATACCGAAATCAGACTGATGGTATCTTCTGCAGCTGAAGATGGAGAAGCTCTATATAGTCAGCATAAACAAGAGAGGGAGCTGACCGTAGCTCAGATTATGAGCTCCTTATTGCAAAGTGTTAGTCAGTCAGTAATGTCCGACTCTTTGCGACACCATGGTCTGTCCATGGAATCCTTCAGGCAAAAATACTGGAGTGGGTTGCCATTTCCTCCTCCAGGGGATCTTCCCCACCCAGGGTTCGAACTCGCATCTCCTGAGGCTCCTGCATTGCAGTCAGATTTTTTTTTTTTTTTTTAACCACTGAGCCACCCGGGAAGCCTTTACTGCAAAATACGGGCTTAAATTAAAGAAAGTAGGGAAAACCACTTGGCCATTCAGGTATGATCTAAATCAAATCCCTTATGATTATACAGGTGGAAGTGACGAAAAGATTCAAGGAATTAGATCTAGTAGACAGAGTGCCTAAAGAACTATGTGAACTATGGAGGTTTGTAACATTATACAGGAAATATTGACCAAAACCAAAATGAGTATATAGAGATTTAAAGAGCCTGAATCTAAAAACAGAGTCTGACTGCCAAGCAGGAAGTAAGTTAGCAGTGATAGGAACTGAGACTTTTTCTTCTCCGTGGGGATCTTATGACCACTCACCATCTGCATCAGCAAAAGGCATTCTTCCTGTTTTCATACCAGATGAAGGCAAGGTTACAAGATGATAGGCAACTGATTTGGGTTGGGCACATTCCTTGAGAGTAGGCTGAAGCTCAGTCACACAGAAAGGGGCGGGGTTATGATGTGGGCCTAAGATGGGACTGACAAAGCAGAGTCAGTGTGGTTCAACCACACATATATTCCATTGGCCAAAGCAAGTCTCATGTTTAAGCCCAAGGTCATGTTTTTGTCTCTCCCTTCTCCACTGGAACATAAGCTCTGAGCAAGCAAGGCCTTTATCTGTCTTATGTATCCTCACCTGGAACAGTGTCAGGCATGTGATAGATGTTCAACAGTCCTTTATACATGTGAATGAACTCCTAAACCAAAAATGCATGCTGAAATCCAAACAACATCCTATAAAATCATCATGACTGTTGGCTTTTCAAAAATACCTCTGGTTGGAGATGGCCTTGGACACAAGCTTTTCTTATGATGGAGTTCTTTATTACTCATGTACAACTACACACTACTTGTCAGCAGCTCTGGACATGGCCTGAGAACCACAAGAACCACCTCATGGTCCAAAATGGCAGAGAAAGCCCGTGAAAGTGGCCCTGACCAGCACAGACCATGCAAGGTATTTTCCACCCCGGACATGGCAGAACCAATAAAGTTCAGAGCAGAGCCCAACCCCAGACTCTCCTGGTCTCAAACTTAATTATTCTTCAGAGAAGGAAGTGGGAGCGGGCAGAGGTAGAGAGTGAGTTGCAAAGGTTGATGGGCTTCCCTTTGCACCTCTTGTGAAGAATGAGGTCCACAAGAGGTTAAAACTCATGAAGAGCCTCTAGGCATGTGTGAAAACCAGCAGTCCTTGGAGTGAAGAGGCTTAGCTCAGCTGGTGATCACACCAAGCAACTCGGGATAAGGTCTCTGACCTCTCTGTGCTTCAGTATCTTCATATGAAACATGACACTAAAGCACTAAAGCCTTTGCCACCCCAAAGGGCAACATCGAGGAAGACACATTGGGTGAAGCCAACATTTCCACTGGAATCATGTGTTTCCACCCAGGCTCAGAACCAGTGGGTTCTAAAGTTTTTCTGATTAGACATACATGAAATGGCAACCAACTCCAGTGTTCTTGCCTAGAGAATCACAGGGATGGGGGAGCCTGGTGGGCTGCTGTCTACGGGGTCACGCAGAGTCGGACATGACTGAAGTGACTCAGCAGCAGCAGTGGGCATTCTTAATATATGCTAATTCTTATTTGTAAATTACATAAATGTACTTTTGAATACTGTTAGTGGCCTCTTGCACTTTCATTATTCATATTATCTTAGATCTATGTTTTTGGAAGTAATTTTTAAGCCTTTTAGGCTTTTTGTGCTCTTAAATACTTTACAAATACCTTTCAATACTAATGTTAATAACCTCTGACACTTGCATTATTCATACTATCTGATTTATTTTTAAATTTATTTTTTGCAGTGATTTTTTTAAAAGCTTTTTCGGTTTTTTGCTGAGGGATTCAGTAAAACTAGAAGAGGGCATCAGCAACCCACTCCAGTACTCTTACCTGAAGAATCCTACGGAAAGAGGAGCATGGCAGGCTAGAGTCCATAGTGTCACAGAGTCAGACATGACTAAAGTGACTCAGCAAGCACACGTGCTCAGCAAAAAGAAAAGTAATCCTTCCTATCACTTATCTCATCCCTACCAAGGCACTTTTCTAAATGTTCTAAAGATGTTTAATTCCTGCGGTATCACCATGAGATGGGCCTTAATATTATTCCCATTCAAGTGATGAAGAAATGAAAGTAGACAGTGAGCAAGCCAGGGCTCAAAATAGCAGAGTGAGGATTCGAACCAGAGAAGTCTAGCTCAGAAAGCATCAAAACACCAGGACGCGTCAAAAGCTTTGATGTGCCAAACACTGCGCCCAAGGAGGATGTCACCAGCAGCCTCTTCAAGGCACGAAGCTCTCACGTACTCTCAGAGTGTCCCTTCTGCTTTACTTGTGCAACAAGCTACGGAGCTGACATACAAACCAAGAAAGGGCACAAAGATCCAAGTGTCACTATTTTAAGAATTTTAAAAATTCAATTATTTCAACTAAAATGGGGATTATAGTCTTGTCCTACCTCACTCTGGAAGCGACTACTCATAAGAGGTATGGAAGTAGATGTAACACAGCGTCGCGACCGCCAAGGGGCGCCATAAACCAACCAGCCCTGATCAGCAAGGGCCAAACCTGTTGACGGCACTGAGGACCTGAACACCTTTCTGCTTTGGTCCTTAGCCATCAGACTCATCCAGTTTGAAAGATGGGCCTGTCTTAATTCCAAATCCTTCTCAGCGCTAGGCCTGGAAGGACGAAAAGCCTGGGTGTTAATCTCTGCTAATATCCAGATGGGGCAATGACCTTGCAATTCTCAGGGAGTCCCAGAGCTAGAAGGTAACACAAGGGGGCATCGCCCTCACCTGCTGCCTCCACATCTACCACCTCCTGGAGACAGACTTTTAAAAGATATTTTTAAACAATTTCAGGGGCTTCCCTGGTGACTTAGACAGTAAAGAATCTGCCGGCAATGCAGGAAACCTGAGTTTGATGCCAAGGGTGGGGAAGATCCCTGGAGAAGGAAATGGTTACCCACTACAGAGAATGTTCAAACTACCATACAACTGCACTCATTTCACATGTTAGCAAGGTAATGCTCAAAATCCTTCAAGCTAGGCTTCAATAGTACATGAACTAAGAACGTCCACATGTACAAGCTGGGTTTAGAAAAGGCAGAGAACCAGATATCAAGTTGCCAACATCCACTGGATAGTAGAAAAAGCAAGAGAACTCCAGGAAAGCATCTACTTCATTGACTACACTGAAGACTTTGATTGTGTTCAGTTCAAACTCAGTTGTGTCCAACTCTTTGCGATCCTATGGACTGCAGTACTCCAGGCTTCAAGAGATGGGAATACGAGACCACCCTACTTGACTCCTGAGAAACCTGTACGCAGAAGAAGAAGCAATAGTCAGAACCGGATATGGAACAATGGACAGGCTCAAAATTGGGAAAAGACTTGACAAGGCTGTATATTGTCACAATGCTTATTTAACTTTTGGGCAGGGTACATCATGCTAAATACAGGGCTGGGTGACTCACAAGCTAAAATCAAGATTCCTGGGAGAAATTACAACTTCAGATATGCAGATGATATCACCCTAATGGCCGAAAGCAAAGAAGAACTAAAGAGCTTCTTGATGAAGGTGAAAGAAGAGAGTGAAATAGTGGACTTAAAACTCAACATTCAAAAAACGAACGTGATAGCATCCAGTTCCATCCCTTCATGGAAAACAGATGGTGGAAAAATGGAAACTGTAACAAACTTTATTTTCTTGGGCTCCAAAATCACTACAGATGGTGACTACAGCCATAAAATTAAAAGACACTTGCTCCTTAGAAGAAAAGCTAAGACAAACCTAGGCATCATATTAAAAAGCAGAAATGTCATTTTGCCAGCAAAGGTCTGTATAGTCAAAGCTATGGTTTTTCCAGTAGTCATGTACAGATGAACATAAAGATTGAACCATAAAGAAGGCTGAGCGCCAAAGAATTGATACTTTTGAACTGTGGTGTTGGAGAAGACTCTTCAGAATCCCTTAGACAGCAAGGAGATCAAACCAGTCAATGCTAAAGGAAATGAACCCTGAGGTCCATTGGAAGGACTGATGCTAAAGCTCCAACATTTTGGCCACCTGATGCAAAGAGCCAACTCATTGGGAAGGACCCTGATGCTGGGAAAGATTGAGGGCAGGAGGAGAAAGGAGCAACAGAGGAGGAGATGGTCAGATGGCATCATCAACTCAATGGACATGAGTTTGAGCAAACTTCAGGAGATAGTGAAGGGGAAGCCTGGCGTTCTGCAGTCCATGGGGTCACAAAGAGTAGGACACGACTGAGTGACTGTACAACAACAACAACTCACTTCAGTATTCTTGCCTGGAGAATTCCATAGACAGAGGAGCCTGGCCTGGGAAACATCTGTAAGGACATTCTGCTTTAAAAACAAAACAAAACAAAACAAAACAACCCTCTAACTCATACACTCAGGCATCATCCAACTTCTGAGGTTAACATGAATGACTTTTGGCTTTGGGACTGCATGAGAGGACCCTAATCTTGCCTCTCCAAGGTGGCCTCAGAGGCTGGGCAGATGTAGAATGTGACAGCGCTGAAGCAGAGTGTGAGTTAGAGGAAAGAGCTCTGACAGGTTCACTCTGGCAAAGGCCCAGGGACTAAGAGTGTTACTCACTCCAGCGGTACCTGCATCTTTTTTTTTTTTTTTGGTACCAGCATCTTATATTCCTTTCCAGCAAAGAAAAGGCAATGCCAAATCCCACAGAATACCTTGGGTGAGTTTGCAGCATTAGAAGGCAGGACTCCATGCTCATACCAATAGAAAACATCATTCATTAGTTCCATTCTGTGCCACAGAGAAGAATGTTTCGACCATTAGGAATACAGCAGTGAAGGTAACAGAGGAGATCTCTGGTTTCCAGGAGCTTCCATTTTAGAGAGGGAGACAGACAACAAACAAGTAAGAACTGTCCTACAGAGTGAAGATGACGAAGCAGACAGTGTGATAACAAAGCACTGAGGAAAGGCTGTATCCTGATTGGAGCTGTTGTTGTTCAGTTGCTAATTGGTGTCCGACTCTTTGCAACCCCATGGACTGTAGCACACCAGGCTTCCCCACCTTTCCCTATCTCCCAGAGTTTACTCAGACTCATGTCCATTGATTTTGATCTTGATTGGGGTATTGCTACCCTCCAATGGATGCATACCGTTGTCAAATTCTCTATGCTGTACATTTAAGATAAGCACATTTTATCTTAGTAAGTAGAATTTATTTTAATAAAAAACGTTCTTAAATAGTAAAAAGAGTGACTGGAGAAGGAAGACATTACTAGGGTGATCAGGATGGCCTCTTTGCAGAGGGGACATCTGAGTTGAGACCTGAAAAATGAGAATGAGCTGGAATAAGAATGAACTAGTTAGCCATGGTAACCATGCAGCTGAGATGCTTTGGGAGGAGAAAGCTGTGTGTTCAAATAGCCCAAGCTGAGAATGTGTTGGGTGGCTGGGGAGGAAAGCATGAGCAAACGGAGCAGGGGAGCAGGTGTGTGAGAGCAGGCTGAGGACGCAGCCAGGGGCCACTGCAGAGGCCTGGAAGGTCTGCGTAGGAGTTCATCCTAAGTGCAGCTGGAAGTCTCCGGGAGGAATAAGAGGAAGTGGAGGAAAAAGAGCTCCTGAGCCTGGTAAGCCCCAGGCCATCTCCAGGCAAAGTCTACAGAAGAGGTGGTGAAAGCAGCAAAGTCAAGAAACTACCTGAGAACTGACATTAGTGGCCGGGACAGCAGACAAGCGACAGGGCTCCAAGGTGTGCAGGGTAGGCATTGTGCCCACAAATGGAAAGTACAGCAGGGAATGGGAAGGACCTAGAGGAGTCAGAAAGAGCCAGGTTCACCTGGAGGGCGCCTAGGCCTGGAGTATTCCACAAGTGGGCACCAATATATGCCTCCTGAAATGAGCCCCAGGAACACAGTTGAAAAGTGCATCAGAAGAAAAGGGACAAGGCTGAATGCCATCAGCAGGAAGGGCACTGCCCAACCACTGACCTGAATTCCCTGTATGTCCACTCCAGAGTTCAGTAGCCAACTTGTAGACACAGCCTAGGAAGTCCAGTGTTCCAGGAAAACAGGTGCCTGGTTGGTCCATATGGTGCATAAATTAATCCACAAGTCTGCAAGGCAAAGGGTTTCTCTCATATGGTCAGGTGACTGAAATATCAGCAGTGTGTCCCCAAAATGCCTGCACTCCTCATTGTTTCTGTCTGGTAGATACCTCTGGGTTGTCAGCTGTGCACTCTCAGAATGAAGAAAACCAACCGAAAGTTGCCACCCCAAACATCTAAATGACCTGGAGAAAGAAAAGCTAAGCTGGATATCTGAGATGGGCCATCTGTTGTTATCTGAGAATGGAAGCGATCTCACCAAAGTGAAATAAGTTGGAACTAACTGCTGGGCAGCAGCAAGAAAATAGAGGGGCAACTTCAGCATGTCATTCAGGCTTACGCAGAGAAGGGCTCCTCCCCTGAGACACACCGTCTTTCCAAAAAACACCCTCTTTCTCATCTTTCTCTGTCTGGGATCTTAATTGATTCCAGTGTCAAATGAATATGACAAAGCAAAAGAACCAAAGCTTCCTCAGTTCACTAATTGTTTTTACTCACAATTCTATGGTGGCTTTGAGATGGCCTAGAAGAAGGGAATGAGCTTCAAGAAGTGTGGATCCTTGGAGCTGGAGGTCTGGGGTCAGCCCTGCTTTGGCCTCATTTCCGACTTTGATTCTCATGCTGCTGCTGCTGCTGCTAAGTCGCTTCAGTTGTGTCTGACTCTGTGCAACACCATAGACGGCAGCCCACCAGGCTCCCCCATCCCTGGGATTCTCCAGGCAAGAACGCTGGAGTGGGTTGCCATTTCCTTCTCCAATGCATGAAAGTGAAAAGTGAAAGTGAAGTCGCTCAGTCATGTCCGACTCTTAGTGATCCCATGGACTGTAGCCTACCAGGCTCCTCTGTCCATGGGATTTTCCAGCCAAGAGTACTGGAGTGGGGTGCCATTGTCTTCTCATGACTGGGCATTATTCCAGGCTTCAAAGTTATACATTATATAATCTGCTAAACAGGATCATGCAACGAACTATGGGCAACATTTGTGTCTAACTTCACTGTTTCCAAAGTAGCTCAGGCTTTCCATAGTTCTGTAGATTGTAAAATGATGCCCAAAATATAAGGTCCTGATCCCTGGAACCTATAAATGTTATCTTATATGGAAAAAAGATCCTTGCAAATGTGCTTAAATTAAAGATTTTGAAAGGAAGAAATTGTGGTGGAATATGGACCCTAGATAAATTCCTGGAGTGAAGGAGAAAAGCCTTTCTTTTTAGGACATCCAGGAAATTAAAAGATGAAGAATGAAGAAACACGTTTACAAACCTGTGCTGTGGAATAGCTTTAATATTTACATCAAACAAATTGTTGCTTTTAACATATACAGACACAATGACTTCATGTAGGAGATATTGTTCATATCACTTATTGTTTCTGTGTACACACAGATCATTAACAGCCAGCACCTGTGTTTTTTGGCCACCAGAGTCTGTGCTGCCTGGGTACACTGCAAGCTGACGTGCTTAGGGAATTAATGGTTCCCTTCTTCACCAAGAGCAGCCCCCTACCATTGCCTGATGAATATTGGTATTTAAATACCCCGGCTGTCTCACCTTGCAGTGGCAGAACTCTGAGGTGCACTCTATCATGTTCCCAAAGGTCTCCAGTAGGATTGAGCTGTAGTTGCCCAAGTGGTAACAAACCCTATACTGGCTTCCTTCCTTCCCTTCCCTTTCCTATCACACTTTCCTATTCCCCCTCGTCTGTGGAATCAACTCCCAAACTAAGTTTGAATCCAAATTAAAACACAATTGTGTGTCATCTAGTGATAATGTCAAAAGCATACATTTAAGACACTTCAGTCATTTTAACCTGAGCAAAATGACCTTGCTGGTCCTAACAGAAGCTCCAAATGGGCAAGAGATAGAGCATTAGCTCTTGACAGGTCATGTCAAAGCTGACCAAGTCATTAGTTTGAAAATGCTAGAATGTGTAGCCAGTATGGAGAGAGTCACTGATGTGAAAAGGACCACTTGGGCCTCTGGTCAGCTATGCAGCCAGATGCCTACAAGACTTTCCTTGTAGAGAAGAGGCAATACCCTGCTCAGGAGAGAGGGATGTTTTGCAGCCTGCCCAACTGTTAGGGCCCTGGGGCATCCAGGTTCCTAGATGAGGAGGATGGGTTGTATCCTATTAGCAAGTGCTTACAAAGGGGCTTCCCTGGTAGCTCAGTGGTAAAGAATCCACCTGCAATGCAGGAGACACAGGAGATAGGGGTTTGATCCCTGGGTCGGGAAGATACCCTGGAGGAGGGCATGGCAACCCACCCCAGTATGACCTGGAAAATCCCATGGACAGAGGAGCCTGCCAGGCTATATAGTAGTACTATGGACTCGCTAAAAGCTGGACATGACTGAAGTGACTTAGCAAGCATAGGATAATTTTGGATCAATTAGAATTGTTTAGGGAATCTAGAATTTAACTGTATTTAGGATTTCTTGGGGTTTTTTTAATGGCTTTGGAGTGAAAGGGTTTCAGTTCAGTTCAGTCACTCAGTTGTGTCCGACTCTTTGTGACCCCATGAATCACAGCACACCAGGCCTCCCAGTCTATCACCAACTCCCAAAGTTCACTCAGATTCATGTCCATTGAGTCAGTGATG
>SJYA01001828.1:154178-211194 GCA_006410615.1 Neotragus moschatus
ATTTATATTTACAATATATATAATATATAGACTATATATATTATATATACAATATATATGATATATACCATATATATGATATATATATTATATATATACCATATATATGATATAATATATAGATATAATATACATCTATATAGATACAGATAGATAGATATAAAGAAAGTTACTTTAGAGAACTGACTCACGCAATTGTGGGAGATGAGGAATCCAAAATCTCAAGGGTAGGCTGGCAGTCTGGAGGTCAGGGAAGAGCCAGTGTTGCAGCTGCAGTCCAAAGGCAGACTGGAGGCAGAATTCCCTCTCCGTCTCCCTCAGTGTTTTTCTGTTAAGTCCTTCAGTTGATTGGATGAGGCCTACTCACATTATAGATGGTGATCTGCTTTACTCAAAGTCTATTGATTTCAATGTTGCGTGCATGCTAAGTCACTTCTGTCATGTCCGACTCTTTGTGACTGTATGGACTGTAGCCCGCCAGGCTCCTCTGTCCATGGGATTTTCCAAACAAGAATACTGGGGTGGGTTGCTGTGCCCTCCCCCAGGGGATATTCCCAACCCGGGGATCAGACCTGCCTCTCTTATGGCTCTTGCATTGGCAGTGGGGTTCTTTACCATTTGTGCCACCTGGTTAATCACATCTAAAAATATCATCACAACAATACCCAGGCTAGTGTTTGACCAATATCTGGGTGCCATGATCTAGCCAAGTTGTGCATAAAATTAACCATCATCCTTCCCCCATATCATCTGATGGAACTTGGGCCCTAATTGGTAGGTCTTAGGTTTGGCAACCCCTGGGGGGCTGCCACCAACAGAGATAAACCCAGGTCCCCAACCCGAGACAGTGGTTTGACCATTTACAGATGAGGAAACAAGTCCTAGAAAAAGGTTCAATGAATTGGCCCCAAAAAACCCAGGGTAGAGTTAGGACAAAAATCCAGCCTCATTGAACAGCTGTCCCCAGCTATTCCTACAATTCTTGGTTCCACCAGGGGCCTGAACTCAAGATTCCTAAGGAATATTCTAATTTCACTTTCTATTTGGGAAACTGGAGCCAAGTCCGAACACATTCAAACCATAACCTCTGAAGGAAGAAAGTCAAAGCCTCTCCCAGACGCACCTTCACACTCCCAGCCCCAGCCCTCCTATAATGCAGCAGACACACATACTCGTCCACCAGAAAATTCTTTTTGAGAGTGCTTTATTCAACAAGATCTAAGTCAGGTGCTTTAAAACATATCAAAATGTTACAGAAATTCACAGTTCCCTACTGAGGACTTGTCAAGTTACATCAAGATATCTAAACACATCAGTTTATAAATTCAGAACCAAACATTGAACCAGGTCATGTACCATTGCTTGAAAAGCAAGTTATGATTAAGATAAAAGATACTTCACAAAGTTAAATCAAATGGGGAAACCCTTAAGAAACACTAGCAGTTATACACCAGAAACCAGCAGCTTGGAAAACAGGTCTGCGATCTGCTGGGGAGGCTCCACAGGTAAACTGAGGTTCTCCCTTTACAGCTGGTCCATGTCTAGTGCTCAGCTACAACTCAGGGGGAGCCATAACCTCCCATGACAGGGTTGCTGCTGCTGCTGCTAAGTCGCTTCAGTTGTGTCCGACTCTGTGCGACCCCAGAGACCGCTGCCCACTAGGCTCCCCCGTCCCTGGGATTCTCCAGGCAAGACTGGATTGGGTTGCCATTTCCTTCTTCAATGCATGAAAGTGAAAGTGAAGTCGCTCAGTCGTGTCTGACCCTCAGCGACCCCATGGACTGCAGCCTTCCAGGCTCCTCTGTCCGTGGGATTTTCCAGGCAAGAGTACTGGAGGGAGGTGCCATTGGATAAATGCTGTCAATTCCCTCAGAAAGAGAGGGTGCCGCATTTGTCTCTTTTCACCTCTCTAGATCATTTCTCATATCGTCTGCCTCCAACAAGAAGACTTTGTGTAAAACAATTTAAGTAGAGACTTGAGAGAATCTGTCCTGCTGCATCAGTGCTCAAGGAGATCTCTGCCTCCTACCTAGGCCTTCACATCATGGTTCGGGCGCTATGCTGGTGTGCTAAGTTGCTTCAGTCCTATCCAACTCTGTGCGACCCTTATGAACTATATAGCCTGCCAGGTTGCTCTGTCCGTAAGAGTCTCCAGGCAACAATATTGGAGTGGGTTGCCACGCCTTTCTCCAGGGGCTCTTCCTGACCTAGGGATTGAATCTCCTGCACTGGCAGGCAGGTTCATTACTACTAGGGCCACCTGTGGAATTCCTTTGTTCATACAGAAATTTCTCTTGGAGATGTACCTACGGCACTGTGTTTTGTGCTACAGAGCTTTGAAACAGTTTTGTTTTTAAAAGAGAGCATCTCTTTTCTTTAAGAGAGCTTCTTCCCCTTCTATGATCCATCTCTCCTTCCAATCTCCTAACCCTGAAATAACTGCCCACATTCCAAAGAATTCTGGCCAAGACATTTTTGCATCAGAGAACAAGGTTTGTGTTTTGAGTGACTTTTTTATTTTTTGATCTTTATGTCCTAAAGTCTTATCTACA
Organism: Neotragus moschatus; assembly: GCA_006410615.1. Classification (NCBI taxonomy): domain Eukaryota; kingdom Metazoa; phylum Chordata; class Mammalia; order Artiodactyla; family Bovidae; genus Neotragus; species Neotragus moschatus. The sequence goes on from SJYA01001828.1 coordinate 156,731, forward strand.
TAGATGACAAAATATCGTTATCTGGAGGTATCTAGGAGAGTATCTTGTCTTCTTTCTCGTAGAAAGGAGGGAAAAGTGCATATATTATTCCTTGAGGTCTCAGGCCAAAACCTCAACTTCAGGGCTCAGCATTTGTCACAGGGATAGCTAATCTCAGATTCTCCCATCTCAGCCTCAACTTAAAGTCCAGAGGCCTGGAGGTCAGTATGCATTCCTCACCAGTTTGCACAGTCAAGGGTATTTTGTGCTTTTCAGTTCCTTCTCAAGGTAACCACTCCCCTTCCCCCTACAATTTAACTCCTCACATTCTTATTAATGTGATTACTAAGAATGTTCAATTCAGTTCAGTCGCTCAGTGGTTACCTTGTGCTTAATTCTAGCATCACCTAGGGGACTGGATCTTCTTATCACCAATCAGATAAACTCAAGTTTTTCCTTCATTTGATCACCTTATAACATAAGCTCCGGGAAAAAGATTAAATCAGATGAGGCTATGTTGCTTTTTACAAGTGAGGGAAAAAAACCTATAAATTGGCCCTTTGTTCATCACACGATTTCAGGTTCATTGCACACAATTACATAAATGCACACAAATCTGTCCAGGAGTTCAAAGCTGCAAGGCCATGTGATACCAGTGAGAAAATACAGCTCTACATCACAGCAGTGTCTCTATTTCAAAGAATCTCTCCAAAATTCCTGACTGGGTTATTAGTACATGAGAAATGATTTCTAAACAGGGTGAGCCAAAATGGAAAACTGGGGTCTGCATTAAGTGGAAGGTATCATGTAAGAGATTTCCTTTAATTCCACCCCAATCCCCAATCTTTAAAAAAACCAAGTCTACCCCAGTATCACTTTCTCAGAAAGTGATCTGGCAAACTGACATTCTGCAACATTTCCATGTTTAACACTATCATAATGTTAGTGCAAATTAAAGAGAACTTTGATAAACCAAAACAGCTGTCCAACAAAAGTTAGTCATTAGTAATTTACACTGTGGAAAAAGTTTTCCCAAGCCATTCAAGGAAGATTATTGGGGCCAACAAAGGCTTTGAACATTCAAAATAAAAATAACCAGAAGAAAAGTTTTCCAAGTCATTTTTCAAATGCAAAATTCAGGAAGTATGTTTGCATTCACAAAACTGTTCCTTCCCATCTATAACAAAGGAAGCCTCTCCCTGGGCCCCTATTATCTTCTGTGGATTTTGCAGAAGCCCACTGAGGAGGCTAAGGCCCCCACCCCCCGCCCCTGATTTCCAGTCCACCCTGCACAAGGCTGGTGGATATCCCCACAGAGGCAGTAAGCTTGCTAAGAGATCATTAGCAAAATGACAGGTGGCAGCATACCATCTTCTCGAAAGTCAACAATGAAACCACAGCTGCAAGCCATCTAAAGAGGTCTTTCTTGGAAGCCACAGGGGCAGATGGGGGCAAGGGTGCCCAGGGCAAGAAGAGCTCTGCTGCAAAGGTCCACTTTTCTTGCAGGCACAGATCAGTGGCTCTTCTTTCCTCAACTGCCCAGCTCTCCAAATCTTCAGAGAGGAGGCAGAGAAGAGATGGGGAGTTCTAGCCCAACAAGGCTCAGATTCCTACTGTTAGGAGCTTCTGACCCTGCCTGGTTGACCTCCACAGCCAGCACCCTGTTCCAACCATCCATCTAACCCTCTTCAAACAGTATCAGCTGTACTGGGGCTGAGCTACTTGTCAATCTTGCCAATGGGGGCTCCAAGGAACAGACTCTTCTTGCCCTTTCCGCTCCATTGGAATCTCTTTAAAGATCACCCAGGTAGCTGCTCAGAGAAGCTGAGAGAGAAGCTCCATCCTAACTATGCACCATCACAGGGCAGCCCAAAAGGCATCTCTGAACCCCATACTTGGTAAATAGCAGGAGTCTTCATTCCTAAGAGTCCATTTCCACATACAATGTGAGAGCCACTTGCAAGAATATAGTGGTTGGAAAGTTAAAGCCTTGACTTCAAACATAGGACTTTAGCTCCAAGTGCAGGAAGACTCCTTGATTATGTGCAAATAGACTGAACTTACAGGCACCTGTCATCCTACAAGAAGCCTCCACATTTCCCTAAGGAGGGGAAATTTCCCAGCCACCCAAGACTAGGCCCTGGCCTCGCCAGCCAGTCAGCACCTTATACAAACAAGTGAGACCTGTTTCATAAGACAGTTCTTTCAACTCAGGAGGCACCAAAGAATTGGGGTCAACAGCTTGGCATGCTGAGAGAAACATCAAGCTCCCTCTATCTCCGAGAGGTAGCTAGGGAGGCAAGGGCCAAGGGAGAGTCCATTCTTTACTGGCATCCAGACAGACGCGTCCTTGCTATTTAGAACAATCAAGGTTTCCAGTGTAAAAATCTGTGGGCTTATTGCATCTACCCCACTGATAGTTTATCTTTTTCTTTTCATCAGACCTGCCTTGAGGGCATGGTTGGTTAATTAATTTATTTCCAAGGATCTCAGACTCACAGATCCTTCTAGGCATACAGAGAGAATATCTATTAACACAGTGAAAGTGAAAGTCGCTCAGTCTTGTTTCCATGGACTGTAGCCCACCAGGCTCCTCTGTCCATGGAATTCTCCAGGCAGGAATAATGGAGTAGCCATTCCCTTCTCCAGGGATCTTCCCAACCCAGGGAACAAACCCCAGTATCCTGTATTGCAGGCAGATTCTCCATCATCTGAGCCGCCAGGGTTGCCCAAGAATACTGGAATGGGTAGCCTGTCCCTTCTCCAAGAGATCTTCCCAACCCAGAAATTGAACCAGGGTCTCCTGCATTGCAGGTGGATTCTTTACCAGCTGAGCTACCAGGGAAGCTCCTACTAACACATAAATACCCCAGATGGTGAGTTTGCTAGGCCTTCTTTTCCTTCTAAAGTTGAGCAGATATGTATGGTTGCTCCCTGGCACTTGAGAGGAGAAATCTTTTCTTCAGTCTAAAACCCCTCAGCTTGGCAGTGACTCCTCTGATTTTCCTGCCTACAAGCAGCATATTTGCCAGCCTCAAGCACCAGTGCTGGTTGCTTGGAATTGAACTGCATGTGAATGTATCCATGTAGGCATGTGGATGTGTACCATATGAGCACACACGTGTGCACACACATTTTGGGTCCTCCTTATAATAGAAATTGAAAGTCCTCATGAGTGAAGGAAAGGAGCAGGGAAAGAAAGGACAGGGAGTTGCTGGCTTCTCCATTGTGGTTTGAAAGTTGGAAAGATTTGCTTTTAAATGTTTCCATGGAAGGCATCCAGCTTCCTGTGAGTCTTCTCTGGGCAACAAAGGCCTCTGCAGCATCTGGATCCCTTTCTTCTAGCGGCTCAGATTGTTGCTGGGGTCTCAGCTATCTCCTCCAGCCTCTGCCGAATCATTAGGCGGAGCACAGTGTACCTGGGGAAAGAAGAGCTGCAGTGGAGAGCGGAAAGCAACACACTCCCTCTCGCGACCCTCCTCACCACCTGGGTCACAGCAGGGCCAGATGCGGCAACCCTTTGCTTCTCTTACTGGCCCACTCTTGAACCACTTCATTACTTGTGTTCATTACCACAACAGGATGAAAGGGCTGAAGAGGCTCACTCCAAACTATTATTATTATTTTATAATTATTAGAAAATCTGACAAAGAATGAGAAGGTGAAATAACAAGAACAGTAATAAGGTTCCCTTCACTGAGTGCTTAATATGCTTAAGGCACTATACATACAGGATTAGATAATCCTCAACTAGGCTGGACCATAGGAAATTGCCATTATTTTTACCATCTGGAGGAGCCTACAAAAATGGCAGCTTCATATGGTTGAACCTAATATCAGTATCTGCATTTTGCCAAAGAGGATATAGTAACTACCAGGCATGGTGTGGTCCATGGCTTATTAATAAGTACTGTTTTTTATACCTTTCCTGAATTATGGCAATTCAGATACTGGAGTGGACACTGTTATACAGAGTGAACATGGCTTTGCACTACACAGCAAACACTATTTTTAAAGTTTGGCATAGTAAGTGCTCAATAAATGTTAATTGCTATCATACTAATTATCACCAACACAATAAATGTAGCATTGACTTTATTCTCTAGTGGCAAGAAAACCTCAGTTGTTCTGCCATCTCTGTGAAATGCAATCTATTTTGTGACTAAATATGACAAAAAAAATAACAAAAATCCTTCCTTAGAACAAAGTTTTAGTACTGGACTTTTCAACCCAAATGCAATTTCCAGAAGAGATGTCTTTTTTAAAAAAAAAAGGAGGAAAGATACAAGGAAGGGATTTTAGAGGTACTCTGCTCAGATGAATTTTCACTACTGAGACAACCTTCCTAAAATCGTTGGAATATTTTTATGTCCCATATCAAAATGAGAAGTTGAACAAGAAGCAGAAAGATGAACACATCAACACAAGTTTCATGTCCCCACCTGCATATGGCATTGCCAACAGGAAGTCCCCTGAACAAAGTCCATAAGACCCAGATCCCGGCAGCAGCTCACGTAGCCCCTGCAGGGCTCCAGAGAAGGGCCTTCTCTCATTGAAGCCTCAGGAGAATCCAACCAGCCACCCCGGGAGTCATGCTTACTTGCGCATCAGCTTCTTGACTTCCCTGTCTTCTTCCTCTTGGAGCTTCTGAATGAAGCTTTTAAGGACAGGCATCTCGAACTTTATATACTGAGCCACCTGAGGAGGAAAAAGTAAGTCTGGGGTATAAAACCCCTATCAGCACTATTCCAACTTTTTTGGACATCTCTCTCATGTTAGGCACAAAGGCTTGGGAAATCTGTTTCTGTGCTAATTCAGAATTTCCTCAAAGACAGGAACCACGTTTTTTTCTTCTCAAGGTGGGCAGAGAGTCCATGATAAAGATCACTTTATCTACATGATATTTAATACATTATCTCATGACTTCTCATTTTTATCTCGTGTATTCAATACCACGAGAGGTAATGTCAAACAGAGAAAAGCACTTTCTCTTGATTCAGTCATGCAGAGAAGGCTGGAACTCATAATATTCAATAAACCCCTCTGATCTCCCCTAAAAGAATTTAAGGACCATGCTCAGAATGATGATTTGTGCCTCAAGTCTCAAACAGGTATCCAAATGTGAACTTCCTCCTGAGAAGCTGTAAGTGAGAGAGTGGCCCCCACCAGCCACTCTTCCTCCCTCACCTGAATCCTCACCCTGCTCTATCAGCTCTTCTCCCTGCGAGAAATATAAAGAAGTGAGGATTAGATAATCCTCAACTAGGCTGGACCATAGGAAATTGCCATTATTTTACCACCCTTTTAACGTTGGGCTCAGCTATGCAACTTGCTTTGGCCAATGGAACATGTATGTGGATGTGACATACGTCAGATCCAAGTGGAGGCTTTAAATAAGCTTACATGGGTTCTTGCACTCCAGCCATCTGCCATAGGAAGCGCACCTAAGTAGCCCCTGCCTCTGAACCCTTGGCCTCTGAACAAGACATACAATGTAGTGTAAGTGAAAGTCACTCAGTCATGTCCTATTCTTTGTGACCCTGTGAACTGTAGCCCACCAGGCTCTTCTGTCCATGGAATTCTCCAGGCAAGAGTACTGGAATGGGTTGCCATTTCCTTCTCCAGGGGATCTCCCCAACCCAGGTATTGAGCCTGGGTCTCCTGCATTGCAGGCAACTTCTTTACCATTTGAGCCACCTGAAGTCAACCCACATCTAGAGCAGAACGACTGCTACCAGCCTGCAGAATCCTGATCAAGAAAGTAAATGTTTGCTGTTGTAAGTGGCTAAGATTTGGGAATGTTACTATAGCAAAAGCAGACTAATGTGCAGGGTAAAAATCTCAGCTAACTTCTTGAAATTGCTTAGAAAAGGTTTGCAGAAACTTTTCAGCCCTTAAGTATACCAAAAAGCCTCAATAAGTTTATTCCTTCTATGGAAATCATTTTGTGCCTGAGCATTCTTCCAATTAATTCCCACAGGACACACCCTCAGCCTAGCCTCTACATTAATTTTCCTTGGCCCCATGATCATTACCATTCAAGAAAACCTAGTATTGAGAAACAGCAACAAAACTGGGCAAAAAAACCAAGCAATAACCCAGTTATCATTTATCCAACCCACCCCTCACCCTCCTGGGACAGATATCGGACTGAAAAGGGACTCACATCATAGGTAACTTCCTCCACTTGGTCCTTTTCCATAAGGAACACTTTGGAGACCTGCTCACATGGGCCCTGGAGGATCCGGGCAATCAGAGGATAATCCGTGTTCTTTAGCTTCTGTTTCTCTGGAACCACACACAGCCAAAAGCAGCTCTGAGTTGCCTGAGGTCTTTCTCACTGTAAATAGCTGTCAACTCAGGGCTCAAATGGACCAGGCACCTTAGGAGATGCGGCCATACAAGTCAGGAAACTGATTTGTAAATGAGAGATTCAACAGGTATTATTCAAAGCAACTGCTGCCGCTCCCCTAACCCCTCAGCAATATTTCCATGCCTCAAACCTTTTGAAAGATGCTGCATTAGAGAAAATAGTTTTCTCTGTGCTTTGAGAAAATCCAGTTTTTTTTTTTTTTATAGGCAGTTAGGTTTTAGGGTTTGTTTACTGACCATATATGGCATTCCCCAGTGAACTTACCCAGGGAGCCCACCCGCCTTGAAGGCAAACAACATTTGGAGGTTTCCAAAACTAAGAACTAAGCAAATGAGGGAGATTCTGTTTTTAACTTGCTATTTTGAGTTAATTAAAAGTTTTAAGCGCCTTGTGTTCTTTATACTTACCACCGCTGGTATGGACCACATACAATGCAAACTCCTCTGCCGAGTTCTCAATCTGAATGGGGAAGGAGCAAAAGATACTCACTAAAAGCATATATTTACACATCTAAATTGTAGCCATTTCTTCTTCTTGAACATTGCAAAACTAAATAAATGATAGGCTGTTTTGAGGGGAGGACTATTTATCTACAGCATTAAAAGCGATGAGGAGATGGGGCAGGTAAGTAACTTTATTAATAATAATAGGTAATAAAATAGGTGCTAATATTTATTGCACCACGCTAGACACAGTTCTAACAAACTCTCAGTTCAATTCAGTCGCTCAGTTGTGTCCGACTCTTTGCGACCCCATGAATCCCAGCATGCCAGGCCTCCCTGTCCATCANCCAAGGAGTAAGCGTCTTTTGATTTCGTGGCTGCAGTCACCATCTGCAGTGATTTTGGAACCCAGAAAAATAAAGTCTGACACTGTTTCCACTGTTTCCCCGTCTATTTCCCATGAAGTGATGGAACCAGATGCCATGATCTTTGTTTTCTGAATGTTGAGCTTAAGGCCAACTTTTTCACTCTCCTCTTTCACTTTCATCAAGAGGCTCTTTAGTTCTTCTTCCAACAAAGTCTACATGTTTTAATTCATCTAATACTCATGAAAATCCAGTGAGAAGTAAAATACTGCCCGGCGTATCAGTAAACAAAAGATGTTACAGTCATCAGTGATTAAAGGCACCTCCAATGGTGAGCCATTGAGTCCTGAGAAGGACTCAGGAAGGAAACAAAAAGTACTTGCCAACTAGCAGCCACTGGACTACAGCGACTCCACACGTGATCAGAGGAAACTTAGGATGTGAAAAGACTGAATTCTGGCCCAATAGCTGAGGTGCATATCAAAAGAATGACTTCAGTGAGCCCAGACACTTACATCTCCCCATACCTAGAAAAGCTCTAAATTCCTTAACTTGAGATATCTGGTTTTCCTTCAATTCACAATAATCTTTTGACATTCAGACTACTTGCCCTTTGTTGGAAAATATGTATTCTAGCTCCCTCCTTGTCTCCTCGGAGCAACTTTCTCAGGATTACTTGAGATGTTGCCTCCGGGGCTTGAAGTCCTAAGAATATCCGCCAAATAAAACATAGCTCTCACTCAGACTTAGAGAAGGAACTTACGGTTGCCTGGGGGGAGGGATGGTTAGGGTGTTTGGGATGGACATGTACACATTGCTGTATGTAAAATGGGTAACCACCAAGGACCTGCTGTATAGCATAGGGTACTCTGCTCAATGTTATGTGGCAGCCTCGAGGGGAGGAGGGTTTGAGGGAGAATGGAGACATGTATGCGCATAACTGAGTCCCTTCGCTGTTCACCTGAAACTATTAACAACATTGTTAATCGGCTGTACTCCAAGACAAACTTCAAGATTTTGTTTAAATAGAAAAAATACACAGCTCTCAACTTCTAGGTTGTGCAATTTTTTTTTCTGTTGACACCAGCAATGGGTGCTCTCAACCTCATTTTACAGATGGGGAGGCAGAAGCACAGGGATTTTAAGTAACTTGTCCAACTCATCCAACCAGCAGATGATGGATGGAGATTCAAACCCAGAGCCCATGCCTTAAACCACTAGGAGACACTGGCTTCTATAAAAATAAGAATATTTGGTTTCCAAAAGACTTAGAAGGTGATGGTGGAAAACATACAGAGTAACAAGACTTTTAAAACACCATGCACTATTATTTCCACATCTATTGAAGACTGATTTTTTAAAGTAGCTTCCCTAAATGCACAGAAGTCAATATGTACATGGAGCCCTCATCCAGTCATCAGGTCTGGGGTCCTTCTCTGGTGAAGGACCTGAGGGCTGGTGCTCCCCAGGCTTTGGTGGTATCAGAATCCCTGTAAGCCTTGTTGAACAGGTTCCCTGGCCTCCTCTCTGAGTTCCTATTCCAGTGGGCCTGATTCAGGGGAGAGAGGGGCCTGATTCAGGGGAGAGAGAGACCTGAAAAGCTGCTTTTCCAACAAGCTTTTAGGTGACGCTGATTTCATAGGATCTAAAGAACCTAAACCTTCTCTGCCCAGTGCCCTCCTACTCTGGCAACATATACTCTCCATAGCTCCCACCTCTACACCTCTGGGGGCCCCAAGGCACACATGTCACTGTCTGAGACAGCCAGCAGAGAGAACTTGCCTTAAATTTGTTGAGCAGCAACTTCAGGACTTGTGGAGTCGTCATGGTACTGTTGATGCGGACATTGGTGATGGAGCCATAGGCTGGCGTGAACACTGATGTCTGTCAACAGAAGAGTCTGACTCAGAGTAGGTGTACAAGAATGGGGCACTAAAACCCAAGGGACAAAGGCAATGGCACTCAACCTGTGCTTCCTGAGAATCCCCTGCCCCTGACAACCTAGAATGATCAGGCTTTGAGGTCAACAAAGAGCCCTGGGTTTTGTCTAGCTCAGGAACTTGCACCCACTCCACCATAGGAGGCTGGAGGGATCTGAGCTTACCAACTGGCAGGCCTGGGAGGGAAAGAGAAACAGATAAGGGAGCCCTCCATCCAAACAAAACACACACAAAGCACCTTCCACTACAACTTCAACAGGAGGAAGTCTGTGATCATTTTTCCATGATGCAATTGTTTCTAGGGCCAAATTAAAGCCAAGTAGCAAGACTGAAGGAGGGTCAGCTAGCTTGTGGTCTTGAGGCAGGAGACAGATGGGCTCCAGGCTGAACAGTTTCTCCCCATGAGCAGAAATGCTTTAATAGTAGAAATTCCATAAAAGCAAGATGATGGAGGAGGCTAGTTAAGGAAAGAAAAAAGAAAATGAACTTGCTCAGTCGGGTCCGACTCTTTGTGACCCCACGGACTGTAGCCCACCAGGCTCCTCTGTCCATGAGATTCTCCGGGCAAGAATACCGGAGTGGGTTGCCATTGCCTCCTCCAGGGGATCTTCCCAACCCAGAGATGGAATCTGTGCCTCCCGCATTGCAGGCAGACGCTTTACCATCTGAGCCACCTGGGAAGTTAAGGAGACCTCCCCAGTTGCACATGTGTAAAAAGGCTCCTTGGAGGTCAAAAAGGGAAGAATATGATGTCAACTACCCACAAGGCCTTTCCACTAGAATCTGAGGCAGGAGCTAGATGGGCCGCAGGCTAGGCATTTACAACTGGTCTCATGTTTGCATTTCATGGGCAGAAAAAAGTGGGCTTCAGGCTGGACACTTACAATTAGCCTGTTCGTATTTCCCGAGACAGGAGATAGGTGGGCTCCAGGTTAGGTATGTTTGCTCTCCAAAATGGAGTAACAGAAACAGGGTAAATAGATAGGCTTTGTCTCCTATCTATTTACCTTAAGATAACAGTCATGACAGGAACAGAGATGGGCTAAATCTTGTTTGAATTAAAGATCAGGAGGCCATATATTTCCCATCTTTGAGGCAAAGGAGACACTGCACATGTGCATAAAGGCTCCTTGGGGGACAAAAGTCAGGAGACAATGCCAGGCCATGATGAGTCTGCTGAAAATGCATACCAGGATGCTCTCCTTCAAAATCCATCTTGTCTGAAAGGTACATATGCATGTACGGGGAAAGTCTTGAGACAAATTAGCCAGGTGGCAAAACAAGATGATTGGCCAGGTGGAAGACAAAGATGCGAAAGCACTGCCCTATATTCAACCCCTCCTTACTGTGCCCCTCCTCATCAGGGAGGACAGCCACGCCCTTCCTCGCCAGGTGTGCCTCTCTGCCTTGCTTCCTTCTCATCTAAACAAACTGCTTTTCTGCGTGTTCTCCCACGTGTTGTTGTGTTATGTCTCTAATAGTAAACTCTGTACTTGCATTGACAGTTTTTGCCTCCATGATACATGCATTTTTCCCTAGGAGCAAGAGCCAGGGAAAAATAGCTTCCAGCCTCTAGCCCTCGCTGATCTGGTGGCTAGGATTCCTGGGTTTCATCCAGGCTATCCAGGTTCAGTTCCTGGGCAGGGAATTAAGATTTCACTTCATGCTACTGTTCACTGGTGCCTCTCCTAGATCAAATCCATCTTGGCTAATAGACGTGCATGCACACAGGGGAGGACCCTGAGATATATCAAATACTGACCCAGAACCAGGCAAACCAAGATGACTGATCAAAGGAAATCTAGAAGAATTGCGCCACAAAAGTGATTCAAACTACTGTAAGTGTGTGAACTTCTCTCTCTGAGCCCTCCAGGGTGTCTATCCACACATACTGTACTCTTTCTTCCTAATAAACACTTTACTTGCTTCATTCCTTTCTGCCTGTAGGTGGAAATTCATTTCTACACAGTTGATGGGCCAAAGCTTTGTCACTGGCCGCTGGTCCCTGGTGGTCTAGTGGCTAGGATTTAGCAATTTTTCTGCTGCTGCCCGATCTCAATCTCTAGCCAGAAACCAAAACCCTGCATCAAGATGGTATAGGCTCAAGCTACGTGAGATCAACCTGAATCCTGCAGCTCTATTTCAGGGCAGCCCTTTAACTCACAGAGAAGTCAGGCCACATAGTAGCTGGAGGCACATGGTACAGAAAGAGAGTAACAAGTGGACTGGGGGTAAAGGGGGTGATTCTGATGAGGGTTGTCTATGGGTCATCTCACATCTCACTCACTGAGACAGGAACAAAGCGGGCAGGGCACAACCCTTAAAAGAATGGTACAGCCATTGCGAACAGGATACCACAAAAACTGGCTGGAACCTACTAGGCCCAAGATGTCAGCAGATTTGATTTCCAGTAGACCTTCACCTCCATATGCACTCATTGTAATGCTTTAGCATCTAAATGACCCACTCACAGGTGCCATGACAGTTCTGAGGTCAACCATAAGAGGCCAAAAAGTGGGTGGTACCCCAATTCATGGAAATCCCCATCCCTTCTTCAAGATAGTTAGATTATTCCTCCCACTCATTAGCCTAGGAAATTATCCACCCCATAAAAACTAACCACCCCCATAGCCCAGGGCTGCTCTCACATTCCCAGATGACCCATTGTCCTGGGGCCACCACTCTCCTTTTGAGATGGCCTGCATTCTGTCTGTGGAATGTGTATCTTCCAGGGCTACACTCTCTGTGGGGTGTTTCTCCCAGCGCTGCTCTCACTTTCTCAGGTGACCCCATGCCCTAGGTCAACTCCCCCTTCTGAGACGGCCCACACTCTGTCTATAGAAGAATGTGTAGCTCTCTGAATAAACCTGCTTTCACTCTATTGTGGCTCACTTTTGAATTGTATGAAGCCAAGGACCCTCATTTGGTGGCCCAAGCCAAAGGACTCACCCAAGACCTAGGACACAACCATCTTCTCACAGTTTTTCTTATAGCGCCACCACCTAGGGGGGCTCCTGATCTGGACGCCCTCATCTCTAACAGAGCCAGCAGCCCACCCACAAGGCAAAGACTGAGTGGCTTCCCAGGTGGTGTCTGTAGCCCTGATGTGGCAGTTGCCCAGGAAGGGGTCTTGTTCCCACTAGGGCTGCCCCTTACCCTGTGCTACCCTGCTTCCCTTACCTTGTGGTTGTAGAAATGGCCGTTGATAGAGAAGCGGTGGCGTCTGATTCGCCGCTGGTCGCTGGGTGTCCTCACATTGCCACGACGACGTACTCCAACATCACTGCGTGTACGCATCAACTGTGGGGTGTCTTCCTGTAGGGACTTCAGGCCCCTGGAGTCTGAGATGGAAAGAGGAAATGAGCTCTGAATGCCTGGACCTGGGATATGGCAGTTACAGTAACTTCTTGACCAATGCTACAGTACGTACAGCTTCCCCAAAAATATATTTTATAAAAACAGTATTTCTTGCTGGGGAAAAAACATGATACATAATTTACCAAAAAGCAATACACTGACAAAGTTTAGAGCACAGACTTCAGAGCCAGACTTCCAGGTTCAAACCCCAGTTCTACCACTGCCATTGTAGGGGAGCAAAATTTGCCACCCCAAAATGTCAATGGTATGCTGAAAATAATCAAGACCCAAAAGACTGATAAATGGAACAATACCTGCCGTATCAGTAAACAAAGGCTATTACCACCATCAGCGACTGCAGTCACAGCCAATGGTGAGCTGGTAAGTCCTGAGAGAACTCAGGAAGGAAAGAATACTTGCCAGCTAGCAGCCATCAGGCTGCAGCCACTCCCTACGGTGACCCCTGAAGAGATTCAGGAAGTGAAAACACAGGATATTTGCCTCAGATAGCTGAGGTGCATATTAAAAGAATGATTTCACTGAGCCCAGACTCTTGCATTTTCCCATACATAGAAAAGCACTAAATTCCTTAACTTGAAATATCTGGGTTTTTAAAATTAACAATTATCTTCTGATTACCTGTCCTTTGTTGCAAAACTCCTATATATCTTAGCTGCCCACCACTGGATTCTTTGGAGCCGCTTTCTCAGTCTGGGTTCCTTGAGATGCAGCCCCCCAGGCTTGAAGTCCTAAAAATTCCCTAAAATTCTTAATTTTTAGGTTGTAATAAGTTTTCAGCCAAAAAGACTCAGGAAGAAACTGACTTTTCCCCTACGTGTCTGAAGGATTTAAGATAGTAGGCCTATTACAGGACTAAAGCTACCATCAGAGATATCTACAAAGAATATGGGCTAAATGTGGTAAGGGAAACAGAGATCAAAGTTCACCCCATGTCACACTGTCTTTTCAGGGCCAAGCAAACATCTGTTTACCAATCATTGCTTTTCCATCTCCATGTGAATTGCCTTCCTTCCCTCTGAAGTCCCCATATAATACCCAGTATGAGGCTGGCAAGTATTAAACAAAGGGGAAACAAAGTCATTTTAGGAGAAATTTTCCTGTATCTTTGAGATGCAAATGTCCTATCTGGCCTCCTCATCTCTGCCATCTCTTTAAAATGCAAATCTTTAAAAAGGGTAAATTAATTTAGAACTTGACTTGTTTTCCACAAATATTAGTAAAAAAAGGAAGAAGCCTTTAAAAATTTTTCTTTTTCTGTTATTTACAAACTAGTGAGTTCTGTATTGTGATATCTGATTCGTGACTAAGTTTGGAAAATAAAGTATAATATTTCTTATTGTGTCTGTATGGATATGTGTATATCTCAGTAAGTGTCTTTGGATATTATTGTTAAGGTTAATTCATAAAAGAGCTCTGTTTAAGTTGCCTTAAAGAAAAGTAAGTGCTTACAAACCAAACAATTCTAAATACAAAGGAAATTAAGCTAAATTAGTTTTAGGTTCAGTAAAAAGGAAAATATTTAGTATTAAATTAATTATCTTATGTCGATGTTTGTTTGTTGATCTAATTAATATAGATATGTCTTTGGAGCCATCAATATTAAGTAGCACTCTCATTGCACCTAGTAGAACTTGGCCCTGGGATTTCTTTGGAAGGAGTGATGCTAAAGCTCAAACTCCAGTACTTTGGCCACCTCATGCAAAGAGTTGACTCATTGGAAAAGACTCTGATGCTGGGAGGGGTTGGGGGCAGGAGGAGAAGGGGACGACAGAGGATGAGATAGCTGGATGGCATCACTGACTCGACGGACGTGAGTCTTAGTGAACTCCGGGAGTTGGTGGTGGACAGGGAGGCCTGGCGTGCTGCGATTCATGGGGTCACAAAGAGTCGGACACGACTGAGCGACTGAACTGAAAGGAAATTTTGTTATACTTGTTGCAAATTTGTCAACAAGAAAAAAATAACTTGATAACTTTAGCTAAAAATCATCTAAAATAGTTTCTCCATATTTTGGTAACTATTCTTTGTCTCTTGGTTTTCACTAGAATTTAAGATTTTTAGGAGTTGGGAATTCTAATTTAAATATATAATTAAAGCTACTGAANGAAATTTTGTTATACTTGTTGCAAATTTGTCAACAAGAAAAAAATAACTTGATAACTTTAGCTAAAAATCATCTAAAATAGTTTCTCCATATTTTGGTAACTATTCTTTGTCTCTTGGTTTTCACTAGAATTTAAGATTTTTAGGAGTTGGGAATTCTAATTTAAATATATAATTAAAGCTACTGAAGACAATAAAACATTTTATGGTAGAATGTGTGAAGTTAAGAAGGCATGAGAAGGGACTTCCCTGGTGGTCCATGTCCCTGCCAAAATCCTTACTTCAAAATCCTTGTCAAATGGTTGGAAAAGAACCTTAGGTTATAGTGTATGGATAAATGCCATTAATGTAGATATTCCAAAATTTATGTGGAATTCCTAACATCTGATATGTCCTGATATATTACCTAAAATACTATATTAGATCTCACAGAAATAATCAAGTTTCCTGCTAACTGCATTTTACTCAAATCTTTAACTAGGCTATTTTAAGTTTTGTACACGGACTGATGAATATGGTTTATAATTTTATGACTTTGAGAAATACATTAGCCTTAGTTAAAAAAAAAAAAACTTTTATGGTATGACCTACAACAAGTTGATAAAGTATACCTTTGCAAACAAAGCTGAAATAGTTATCATTTTCTATTTGATCCTGCCAAAATTTGGAGGCCCCAGCTGGCTCTCCTGTGGACTTGATATTTTATTGCAATTGGACTCCCTGGTGCTTCAGGTAGTAAAGAATCTGCCTGGAGTGCAGGAGACCCAGATTAGATCCCTGGGTTGGGAAGATCCCCTGGAGGAGGGAATCGCTACCCACACCAGAATTTGCATCTGGAGAATTCCCTGGACAGGAGACTGGCAAGCTACAATTCATGGGGTCACAAAGAGTTGGACATGACTGAGCGACTAACACTACAACTAGTTATGCTAATCATCATTTTAATTTATTCTTTTTTTCCAAGTTGTCTGTGCTTTGTGTCTCCCTGCAGCACTATGTCTTTGTCAATGTTACTAGCTGCATCACTTACATCCTGTCTTTTTTACAAGATGATTGTCTCTTACAGTACCGAGTGTGTAACCAGGCCTCCAACAAAACTATGGCTAAACATCTTGAGGAACAGACCACATTTATTACATAAAGTAATTGTAATAATGTGATTCTAGGTATGGGAAGAAGTAACAAGGGAGAATATCTCTTGGGTCATAATTAGACAGAAGATCTAGATAATCCTTAATTATTGACAAGGCCTAACCAAAAATTTAGCACCTGGAGTGGCATATCAAGAATTCTCGCCTGATCTTGGATGAGCCTCCCAGCCAGCACATGGGACAGTTTGTTTATGAAATGTTTCCCAAAAGTTGGCCAAATTCCTGACCAAGAGGAGATCAGTTCAGTTCAGTTCAGTTGCTCAGTTGTGTCCGACTCTTTGTGACCCCATGAATCGCAGCACGCCAGGCCTCCCTGTCCATCACCAACTCCTGGAGTTCACTCAGACTCACGTCCATTGAGTCAGNTGTACAATGTCATGAACCTCATTCCATAGTTCATCAGGCACTCTATCTATCAGATCTAGTCCTTTAAATTTATTTCTCACTTCCACTGTATAATCATAAGTCATCAGCAATTGCAGCTCTCCAGTGTGAGCTGATGAACCCTGAGGGAACTCAAGAAGGAAGGACTATTTGCCATTTGCAGCCATCAGATTGTGGCCTCTCCCTATAGTGAGCCCTGAGGAAACTCAGGATGTGAGAATAGAGGATACAGGTCCTTAGTTAAGGGAAAAGTATATCAAAAGAATGATTTCAATGTGCCCATTTGTAGCATGGAATCTTCCCATATGTAGCAGGGAATCTTCCCATATGTAGCATGGAATTCCTTAACTTGAGATGCTGCCTCCTGCGTTTGAAGTCCTAAAAAATTCTTGCTGAATAAAACATAACTCTCAACTTTTAGATTGTGAATATTTTTAAGTCTACAAGTACAAAGAAGACACTTTCCAAAGGGGAAGAAAAGACGACAAATCTCAACATTTGGAACACTGGCACCAATGGTGAACACTCCCAGAAAGGTCCATCTGATGAAGCAGTTAGAATGGTCATCACCGCCTTTCCACAAGATTGTGGAACAGATGTTGACAGTGGGGGATTATAATAGGGAAAAGCCAATTTTGATTCCATGTTGGATCTGTTTCTTTGACTTTACCTTTGTTTTTGTTATTATAATAATACCTAAGGGCCTGCCTCAAGGAACTCTGCCCCTCTGTCTAACTGTTAAGCTAAAGTGGCTTTGTTCAGTTCACAGGGAGACAATCTGACCCTGCCCATCAGAGAGTGGTTGCAGAAAAAATGAATTTAACACATCCTCTCCTATATTACAAGATAAATGGCCTTTATACTTATGTCCTCACCTTCTCTCCTCTGTTCTACAAAAGAAACTGGAATCCAGACCCTGATAATATGGGTTTTTTGGAGATACCATTTTGCCATCTTCTCAGTCTATGGCTTTAAGACTCATATTCTTTGCCTCAGCACCTCAGCTTTCAGTTTATTGGCCTGTTGTGTGGTGGAGCAGAATGAGCATGGACTCAGTAACAGTCTTTCTATCCAACATCATATATCACTAACCTCTCTGTGCCTCAGCTATATCATCTATTTGCTAAGTCGCTTCAGTCGTGTCCGACTCTGTGCAACCCCATAGACGGCAGCCCATGAGGCTCCCCTGTCCCTGGGATTCTCCAGGCAAGAACACTGGAGTGGGTTGCCATTTCCTTTTCCAATGCAGGAAAGTGGAAAGTGAAAGTGAAGTTGCCCAGTCGTGTCGAACTCTTAGCAACCCCATGGACTATGGCCCACCAGGCTCCTCCGTCCATGGGATTTTCTAGGCAAGAGTACTGGAGTGGGGTGCTGTTGCCTTAGCATCCACCTCACAAGATTGTTGCTGCTGCTGCCAAGTCGCTTCAGTCGTGTCTGACTCTGTGCGACCCCACAGATGGCAGCCAACCAGGCTCCCCCGTCCCTGGGATTCTCCAGGCAAGAACACTGGAGTGGGTTGCCATGTGGGTTTAAATAAGTTGATTAATTGAAAGCACTTAGAACAGTGTTAAGCACAGGATAAGCATGATATAAGGACTTGCAAGATATTATGAACTGATAATATCTATCAAAATTACAAATGCACACAGCCTCAGACCTAGAAACTTAATTTGAATGAATTCTACAGACACGAATGTGTGAAATGAGACATGTACAAGGACATTGTCTACACTTTTGTTTGTCTAAAGACTAGAAATGACTTAAATGTTTATCGATAGGAAGTGATTAAATTATTTATTCATACAGTGAAATACTGCAGAGCTGTAAAGATTGCAGAGATTCTTTCTGGGTTCGTACGGAACAATCCTCAAGACAAACGAACAGAAATGGGATGTGCAAAATGCTGCCACTTATATAAGAAAGGGAAAGAAAAAAATGACATCCAAACATTCAGCTTTGTTACTGTGCATTTCCTGATGTTTGCAAAGAATATCTTGGGAAGAAAGGCTTCAGATTGCTTCTAGAGAGGGAAAATCAGCAGGTGGATGAGATGTGAAACTTTGAATTCTTTTTTCTTAATAAGTTTTGAATCTCAAACCATGTGAATTTTATATTTCCAAAAAATAAGTAACAGTATACAGCATTCATCACATCAGTCTTCACACAGTTGGCCCCAAACTGGAGGACTCTCCCACCACCCATGTACCTGTGGAGCTCAATGTCTGATCACTCTCAGGCAGGGCATCCACCTCTGAGATCGGAATGTTGGGCATGGTGAGGGGCTTCAGGATGGTACTGGGAAGCAAAAACAAGCAAAAGGTTCAGCCTCTGCAGAGGAACTCCCTCAGTCCCACTCCATCCCACTCATACAAAGGGAATACTTCCAGGGATCACCATGCAGTAGGTAATGAAGGACGTGGTAGGCTGTGCTGAGGTCCTCATGAGGCTGGCCCAGCTCCTGAGCCAAACACTGAGCAAGGAAGGTGAATTCTGGAGGGAGAAAGTGCTTGCTCCCAGCATTTGTAGCAACATCAACCCCAGGACAGAGAACAACAAAGAATAGCTCTGTGGTACCTGTGCTGGGTTTCTAAGCACCTACCAAGTCTGTGCCTTATTTAGAAAACCCTAATAATGGTCATTTATTTTTAGGGACAAGATTCTAGTACAGACCCATTTATGTTGGAGGAATTACTCAGAGATTTCTTCTGGAATCTAACAAGAATGGTAAGTAATAGGTTGGTTGCTATGAGAATCAGAATAACTATAGAGTGGCCCTGATGGCAGTGTGCTCAGGGTTGCTGGAGAGAGGGTCACATGCAGGCAATCTGAGTTGAGACCTGGTATTGCCCTGATAACTGGGAAATAACTTCCCAAAGCTCAGAAGGACAACGGAAGCAGCTCAGAGAAACACAACCAAAATCAACAGAGGATCTGGCTAGAAAGGAGAATCATATTTGACCAATTAAGACCTTCCCATGGTGAGAAGAATGTAGGTGCCCTGGTGAAACCAAGGAAGACCCTATGGGGGTTTCCCAAGAACAGACCCCTGCATCCTCTTCTTCTTATTTGTTAAAAAGTTTTAGCCTTCTAGGCCTTCCCTGAGTTCCAAAAAAAAAAAAAAAATCAGAGNCTAGAAAGGAGAATCATATTTGACCAATTAAGACCTTCCCATGGTGAGAAGAATGTAGGTGCCCTGGTGAAACCAAGGAAGACCCTATGGGGGCTTCCCAGGAACAGACCCCTGCATCCTCTTCTTCTTATTTGTTAAAAAGCTTTAGCCTTCTAGGCCTTCCCTGAGTTCCAAAAAAAAAAAAAAAAAAAAAAATCAGAGAAGTGAGAAAATGCAGAAACAAAGGAAAACAGCCAGGCAAGACAAAAAAATAATAGTTTAGCCATAAAACAATTCAAGATCCTTTAGTTCCTCTTCAGGGACTATAGATAATATCTTGAGCCATACCCAGGAGATGTTTTGCAGATACTGACTCCTCCACCAAGTATATGAAGTTAACTGCATTCTGACCACAGGCAGGTAAACTCCAAACCAGTTGGAACCAGATGATGTGGAGTCCTGAAGTACCACCTAATTACCTTACCACCAAATTAACGAGAGGAGCATCTACCACCCTGCAACAGTCTCCTCACCTTGCCTTTAAAAACTCTTCCCTGAAAGCCATCAGAGAGTTCAGGTCTTTTGAGCATGAGCTGCCTATACTCTTTGTTTGGACTTGCAATAAATGCAGCACCTTCCTTCACCGTAACCTCATGTCAGTAAATTGGTTTTAGTGCATGTAGGTGAGCAGACCCAACTTTGGTTTGGTAATACTACGACTCAGCAGAGATAGGACTTACAGTCCAGGGATGATATATTTTTGTTTGTTTGTTTTGCCACATCATGTAGCTTGTGGGATCTTAGTTCCCTGACCAGAGTCTGAACCTGAGCCCTCTGCAGTGAGAATATGAGTCCTAATCACTGGACCACAAGGGATGACAATTTTAAGGAAAGACAACTGAAAACTGAAAATCTAAAAGAACTACTTGTATAGTTAAAATTTGTGGGCGTCTGAGCCCCAGAATGAAATCAGAGCCTCTCAGGAATGGTGTACATTTGGCACCCACAGCAGCCACTACCCACTCCCCAGCCTGAAACCCTCTTTATTGCCCAAGCAGAAACTGGTCTCAGCGTGTTTCTGTTTTAAAAAAAAAAAAAAAAAAAAACTTTTTATTTTGTATTGGGGTATAGCCAATTAATAATGTTGTGATAGTTTCAGGTAAGCAGCGAAGGGACTCAATCATATATATACATGTATCCACTCTCCTCCAAACTCAGCATCCTTCTTAAAACAGTGGTCCAGCCATTCACTTTACTATAGCAGGCACTGGAATAACATTATTTATCATTCCTGAAAACTCGGTCAAAGTATTTGCAGGTTTCAAGAAGCAACCAAGACCAGCTTGATGCCATAAGGAAGGGAAAAGAAACAAGTATACAGCTTGAAAGACTCGAGTAGGCCAGCCAAAGGCCACATGGTCAAATGGAATTGTAAAAACCATCTTACTTAAGGAACGAAATGTAATACTCCACAGGCTAGGCTGGTGCTATGGAATGGGTTTGGCTCACTTGAAACCAAATACAGTGAAAATGCCAAAAGCAAAGAGTATGAAACTGCAAAGTTAGATGAAACCAAAGAACCTTGACTGGACCTCTTCGCAGCTCCCCCCACACCCCTCAACCCCAGCACTGATGGTACAAGCAAAGACTTTCCTCCTTAAATTCCCCTGGAAATAAACCAGATCAGCTACAGGCTTTGGGCTACATTGTAGGTTTCTCTTAAATTCAGCCAAGAATAGATTTGGCTGTGGAGTTTAACAAAATGTTCAATGGAACCAACAGAGAAGGCTTGGTTCTCATTTAAAACAGAAAAAACATCACTGTGGTTTTGGCTGGGATCTTGGTGCATTCCACCATGCTCTGGCCCCAAGGCAGTCGGCATTAGCAAGTTTTAGGATGGAACAAAGGGTTGTCACTTTATCCTAAAAACTGAAATCCCAGATAGTAGGGATTTCCCTGGTGGTCCAATGGTTAAGAAGCTGCCCGCCAACGCAGAGGACATGGGTTCAATCCCTGGTTTGGGAACTAAGATTCCTCATGCTGTGGGACAACTAAGCCCATGTATCACAACTACTGAAGCCCACACACCCTAGAGCCTGTGCTCTGCCAAGAGAAGCCGCCTCAATGGGAAGCCTGTGCACCTTCGCTAGAGAAAGCCTGCATGCAGCAATGAAGAGCTCACAGACCCCAAGAAGACCCAGCACAGCCGCACACACAGACAACAGGAAAGAGGTGTGCCTTACGAGACGTACAGAGCTACTCATCTGGCTACAGGAGGGAGCAGGCTATAGTGGGAACACGGGAGAGGGGACCTCCCAGAGCATCACACCACCACCCTGCTCCAGGTGTAACCTGAAGGAAGCAGAGCTTGCTTGGCTGGCTTGGTCAGGGCCTGACATTCTTTCCCCACTTTCAGGTTCCTCTAAGGCACAGAGAGCTTTGGACAAGTTTTGAGCCCTAGATGACTCTGGGGTGGGGTCATTCTGTGAGGAGTGGTCCCAGTCAGGAGGATGCTGGGGCTCTGGGTGTCCTGTCAGAAATCTGCAGACTGAGGCTGGCTAGCCACTACAGTACCCCTCAGAGAGGCAGGGTCTCCACGAGCGATGGCACGCTGCTCACTCAAGCCTTAGTGCTTCTCCTCTCGGACTCAGCATCTCCCTTCCTTACTCTTTCACTCATTGATTGTGGTGACAGGCCTGGAAGCCCAGTAACACCAACATATGCCCCTTTCTCCTCATTCCAAGTCTAGCAGGGGGGAGTGGGAACAGGAGCTTGGATCAAGGCTTGCTGGAAAAAGGTAGCCTTTACCAGTTTGAGAACACATGCAACCCCCAGATACCTCTGGTCAATCCCCAGTCCTATCTCTCTTTACTCACCCCTGAGCCCCCAGGTTACAGCCAGAGTGCCAAGAGGAGGAGGATGGAGGGGGGCGAATGCGTTCATTGTCATCCTGCATCTGTAGACGAATGGGCCGGCGCAGTCCCCAGGAGATGTTCAGCAGCCCCTCCACGATAAACTCATCTTCCTCCTGCCACAAAGCAACTGGATAAGTCTAGAAAAGTCCCAAAGAAGCCAGCACCATGTTGTTTGTAGTAAATAACAGTTTTCTTGATGTGCCCAGGTAGGTGCGCCCAAGTTATAGTCACACCTCAGCTCCAAGCCACTCTCCAGGCTCTGAAGCTGAGCTCGCAGGTCAGCACATAGTTGCCTCAAAATTCATAGTCATGTGCAAATTCTAACAATGGTTTCTTTGTTGTTTTTTATACTAATGACTTTAAAGAATGATAAATATATTTCTTAAAGTATGTGAGAAAATAGCCTGTTATTCTTAAATTATGCTAACAGAAGAAAGAGCTAAAACCTTGAATTACACAGATGTATAGAATGGACTTTTGGACTTTGAGGGAGAGGGAAAGGGTGAGAAGATTTGGGAGAATGGCACTGAAACATGTATACTATCATGTAAGAAACGAATCGCCAGTCTATATTCGATACAGGATACAGGATGCTTGGGACTGGTGCACGGGGATGATCCAGAAGGTTGATATGGGGTGGGAGGTGGGGGTGGGGGTTCAAGATTGGGAACTCATGTACACCTGAGATGGGAAAAAAAAAAAAATAGCATTTGAATTGGGAAAAAATAAATAAATAAAAATTTCAAAGTGATTAAATGAAGTAAAAAAAAAAAAACCTTGAATTAGCTATTCCCCTCCCCTACTATAGAGTACCCCTGACCACTCGGGGTACTCAGAGGCCAGCTTGCTTGCCAATGGACCAGACCCAGCAGCCGCAACTGGGACCCTTTTGTCCCTGGTCTCCTCCTGACGCGGACAACTGGCCAGAGTGCCCTGATCGGTAAGGAACAAGAGACTTTATTGACTCTCTCCCCTTCCCTCTCTCTTTCCTCTCTTTAACCCTTCCTATCCTTCCCTGTTTTTCTAGTCCCCCGGTCCTGGACGCAGGAATCTGGTCGAAGGGCCCTCAGCCTGAGCTGAGGATTGGAGATTGATCACCTCTTGGCTGCTGCTGCTGCTGCTGCTAAGTCGCTTCAGTCGTGTTCAACTCTGTGTGACCCCATAGACAGCAGCCCACCAGGCTCCCCCATCCCTGGGATTCTCCAGGCAAGGACACTGGAGTGGGTTGCCATTTCCTTCCCCAATGCATGGAAGTGAAAAGTGAAAGTGAAGTCATTCAGTCATGTCTGACTCTTCAAGATCCCATGGACTGCAGCCTACCAGGCTCCTTCACCCATGGGATTTTCCAGGCAAGAGTACTGGAGTGGGGTCCATTGCCTTCTCCGCCTCCTCTTGGCAGAGAACTCAAATTCTGGTAGGGCCAAGTTCCAGTCCTCCCTTCTCTGGAGGCCCAGGGAAAAGTCCCATAACGCCTGGGTATCTGTAGGTGGCAAAAGACGTCTGTGAGGCCACTCCTTTGGCCCCCCCTTTCCCACCTCCTCCCCCTTCTTCCTCCCTCTTGGCTTCCTTTCCTCCCTTGAAATCTTTGATGTTAGTGCTTGGATGCTTGTATTTAAGGGCTTCCCTGGTGGTGTAGAGGTTAAAGCGTCTGCCTGCAATGTGGGAGACCTGGGTTCAATCCCTGGGTTGGGAAGATCCCCTGGAGAAGGAAATAGCAACCCACTCCAGTATTCTTGCCTGGAGAATCCCATGGACAGAGGAGCTTGGTGGGCTACAGTCCACGGGTGGCAGAGTCAGACACGACTGAGCGACTTCACTTTCACTATGGAAAGTGATGTGTCTTTCATTATAACATGTTTAGCAATCTGACCCACTGGTTGATGATTTAAAGTAACATTTCCTCAAGTTTGTTCAACAGAATACTAGCTCATCTGGCAGATGAACTGTTACCTTAAAAAGAGTATCAAGTGATCGTGAGTTGGGAGATGATGTGTTATCAGATTTCTTAACAGCAGAACTTCCCAGAGCCAATAATTAGCTAATGTGCTACATAATAACTCTCCAAGAGGTGAATAAATTCTGCAAGAATTCCAAATTTATACTCAAGGTTTGTTGATTGATAAGAATTTAAATGTGAAGGCCTTCTACAAATATCTGATGTTTTATCCCATAGAAATGGATCTCAGGAATCACCAGACCCTTGAGTCATCTATAGGACGTACCTCAGAAAAGCTGTTTAAGGACCAAAATCTTGTTACTGACCCAGCCGCTAATTAGTAGAGGGTTTGAGGACAGTGCCTAAAGAGTCAGGTCTCCTTTCTAGAATCTCAGCAAAACCTTTTGAACCCATGTTTTATAAGCAGGGTCAAGACCTAAGGTCTGGCCTATGGCCACATCTTCAGGACAAGCCCCATGAAAGAAGATGACACACGGTCAGTGAACAACCAATCTGGGTGCCAGGATCATCCTTAGAGAGGGAGGGGGTAATAAAAGAAGGCAGGAGAGGGGTGGAACAACTTTAGGGTGTTTGGGGATCTTAAGGAGAAAAGCGTTATTTAAGCACAGGTTACATGTATGGTCTTCTAAGTGGTCAAGGCTGGCATCAATACTTTATACCACATGATTAGAGAGCAGAATTCAACTCAAAGTAGGACTTTGCCTAAGTGGTGTAGTTTGAGGAACATACAAAAAGCCACTACATACTGTCCCCAACCAGCCTGCCTTAGCAGCTGAAATTCTACCATCTGATATCTGTTTCTACAGATTAAATCAATATGGCTTGATAACCTGAAAATGTGTTTAGAAGGGTATTACATGTACCTTCTTATCAGCCAAGAACACTTGAGTATAAATTATTCTACCAGGCTCCCATATAACTCACCATCTACCTGAAACAGGCTTTATAGAAATGGATACAGGATGAGTAAACTTAGACTCAGGAAGGGGGCTGGGGAAAGACATATGGATAACAAAAGACATGCTAAGAAGGCATTCTAGGAAGGCTGCTGCAGCTGTGGGGAAAAGCCAAGAGTTACCACCCAAAGCTTATGTAACTTGCCCAGATTGCTGCAACAGCACATGGGCCAGATGTGTCAACACAGAGGACAGGGTGAGGTTCCTGAATTGCCCAAGAGGAAAAAGGTTGCTTGAGTACCATCTGAAAGAGTCATTTCATGAAAGCATCCTTTTGGAGGGTCCTCCTTCTGAGGCTAGTATTAGTCCAGCCACAGGAATATCTCCAGAACAGAAAACTCTTTTTTTTTTTTTAGAAAAAATCTGGGCCCGGGGTATACTTCCAAAGAACTCTAGGGACTCCCAATAACATCACTAACATTGAGAGGCTACTCACTGTGGCAAGAGAGGCAGAGACCCTCTTGGTGAGGGTGACATGGAGACATGGAGACGCAGAAGACATGGAGACAAAGACTGGGCTGGCTGCTAGGGGAGGAGCCCCACAGATCTTCCCTGTGACTCCTTACCTCACGATGCCGGAGCTGCAAATTTTGTCCTTCATAGTACAAGTTGTAGGTCTTCAAATGCAGGAGAAGTTCATTCCTTAAGAGAAAAATACAAAAGGTGTCACGATCTCAGCTAAAATCACTTATAATGCAATTACTCCCTCTTTTTCTCATCTCTAATCTGGCCTCCAGTCACTCCAGTCGGGGTGTTGTCTACATGTGTACATATACACAAATACACACACCCATAGAGTGTAGAACCACCCATCTTCCATCACAAACTTTCCCAGGATCAAGATCAAGAGTAAATATTACCTAGAACAGACTTAATGTAAGGAGCAACTCCAGAAAACCAAGGCAGGTCTGGTCTGCTAACAAAGGTTAGCAGCTCTCACTACATTTCTCAAACCCAAGCTAAATACGCAGGCCTTGTTAAACCACAGATTCATAGAAGCAAATGCACTTTAAAGCCCATACACAAGGTTTCTTTAGCCTCTCCACAGACTTTCCTCTCTCACACCTGCCGTGAGAAGACGACATTCACTACAGACCTTCATGAGACTCAGAAGCTCCAAGGAGATCAGGAAGTTAAAAAGGAGAGCTCTGGGCCCCATTGACTTAGGCTTCACTGACATACCTTTGTAGTTTAGTCACTAAGTTGTGTCCAATTCTTTACAACCCCAGGGACTATAGCCCACCAGGCTCCTCTGTTCATGGGATTTCCCAGGCAAGAATACTGAAATGGGGTGCTATTCCTTTCTCCAGGGGATTTTCCCAGTCCAAGTATTGAACCCATGTCTCCTGCATTGCGGGCAGATTATCTCCCGCCAAACCAGACGGGAAGCCCCTGGCGTAGTATTCTGCGTTACTCTTCTAATGCACTCTTCTACTCTTCTTCAAGAGGTGCTTTTGTCTCTTTATCCTACGTGCTTTCAGTTTATAAAAACATTTTTTAAAAACCTTACAAGGCCTCTAAATACTGGTTTCCAAGTTGTTCCCTTGGGAGCATAGCTCTGTTAATACTAAACACGTAAGAGAGAGCATACGACACGCTTTGTGATCAGAGAGCTGTCAGACCTGAAAAGGCTGTGATCAAGTTTTATCCAAAAGTGAAGAAGGGAGGCCTGGGAGGAGGGAGGAGCTTGCGGAGACTGAGCTGTGCTTTTGCCTCTTCTCAGGCAAGAGGCAAGGGCGTCCTGTCACTTTAAGTCCAGTCATTCAGTGTAAAGATTTGGGGCTGTCACAACCAACTGCTCCTCCTAGGAACTCTCCAGGACATCAACTCTTTCAAGCCTCTAAAAGTACCATGTCTTGAAGACCCCCTTAACTTCACTCTCTATGGCCAGGCTCTGGGGGCACGTTCTTTATCTATAGCAGCAAACTTGCTTGACGCTCCCACTAGTCCACACGCAGTTGCTTTCTCCTTCTCACACACAGGACCTCCTCTCGTGTACAGATCCTCTGCCAGTGGCTTCCATCCACATGGGACCAGCCACTGCAAAGACAACACCACAGCAAAAAATCTTACTTGGAAATGTATTTATCTTGTCCACATGGGACTAGGGAAGTTTGGTGATGGTAGTCCATTCTTCCTTTCTCTTTTCATCAGAAGAGGCCTATATTTGAAAGAAGACAGCAGTTAAAGTCCAGTTGTTTCTTTAAGAAGTCAGTCGAACATAGGCTGGGGACTGGGAGCACATGATTCTTTGTCCCTGCCCCAGATACATAGCTTGAACGGCCCAGCACTGACAAAGGGCCAGGGAGATGCCATACTGTTGGCTGCTACCTCTGCTTGCCAGAGCTTCTGAGAAAAAACCCCAAGCAAAAGATGACAATCCCTGCACAGCCCCCAAACCACAGACGACCAAGCTGGTTTGAAGGAATGAATCTTCCTGAAGAGAACTTCACTACACAGAATAGAGATTTGTCTGAAAAGGAAGGTTGATATTACTGAGATATACTAAAGATTGGTAAACAACCTAAAAAATTGCCCAAAGAGAAATGGGCACAATAAATCACAGCATATACATCATCATTAAAACATGACAATATGAAAGGCAATTTAATTACCTGAGAAAATGACAATACATTATGAAAACAAACTTATAAAACTATGAATCCAATTTTGCTTGATATACATGTAAGCCTTCCCTTGTGGCTCAGATGGTAAAGAATCTACCTGCAATGTTGGAGACCCAGGCTCAATCCTTGGGTTGGGAAGATCCCTTGGAGAAGGAAATGGCAATCCACTGCAGTATTCTTGCCTAGAGAATTCCACAGACACAGGAGCCTGGCAGGGTGCAGTCCAAGGAGTCTCAAAGAGTCGGACAAAACTGAGCAATTATACTTTTAAGGTAGTTACCTTAGTGATAAAGAATCTACCTGCCAATGCAGGAGACGCAGGAGGAGATGTGAGTTGGATCCCAGGGTCAAGAAGATCCCCTGAAGGAGGAAATGGCAACTCAATGCAGTATTCTTGCCTGGGAAATCCCATGGACAGAGGAGCCTGGTGGGCTGCAGTCCATAGGGCTGCAAAGCTCCATTATGTGACTGAGCAGGCATGCATGCAAGCATAAAATATGCATATATAATACACTTTACTTTGCTGCATGCTAGCAAAGCAACACTCAAAATTCTCCATGTCAGACTTCAACAGTATGTGAACCAAGAACTTACAGATGTACAAGTTGGATTTAGAAAAGGAAGAGGAACCAGAGACCAAACTGCCAACATCTGCTGGATCATAGAAAAAGCAAGAGAACTTCAGAAAAACATCTATTTCTGCTTCAAAGACTACACTAAAGCCTATGTCTGTGTGGCTCACAACAAACTGTAGAAAATTCTTAAAGAGATAGGAATACCAGACCACCTTACTAACCTCCTGAGAAACCTGTAGGCAGGTAAAGAAGGAACAGGTAGAACCAGACATGGAACAACGGACTGGCTCAAAATTGAGAAAGGAGTACATCAAGGCTGTATATTGTTATCCTGCTTTTTTAACTTCTATGCAGAGTAAGTACATCATACAAAATGCTGGGCTGAATGAAGCACAAGCTGGAATGAAGATTGCTGGGAGAAATACCAATAAGCTCAGATATGCAGATGACATCACCCTAATGGCAGAAAGAGAAGAGGAACTAAAGAGCCTCTTGATGAAGGTGAAAGAGGAGAGTGAAAAAATTGACTTAAAACTCAACATTCAATAAATGAAGACCATGGCATCTGGTCCCATCACCTCATGGCAAATAGATGGGGACAGAGTGGAAACAGTGACAGACTTTATTTTCTTGGGCTCCAAAATCACTGCAGGTGGTGACTGCAGCCACGAAGTTAAAAGATGCTTGCTCCTTGGAAGAAAACCTATGACAAACCTAGAGAGCATATTAAAAAGCAGAAACATTATTTTTCTAACAAAGGTCCATCTAGTCAAAGATTTGGTTTTTCCAGTAGTCATGTGTGGATGTGAGAGGTGGACCATAAAGAAGGCTTAATGTTGAAGAACTGATGGTTTTGAACTGTGATGTTGAAGAAGATTCTTGAGAGTCCCTTGGATTGCAAGATCAAACCTGTCAATCATAAAGGAAATCAGTCTTGAATATTCACTGGAAGGACTGATCTGAAGCTCCAATACTTTGGCTACATGATGCAAAGAGCCAACTCATTAGAAAAGACCCTGAGGCTGGGAAGATTGAAGGCAGGAGAAGGGGACGACAGAGGATGAGATGGTTGGATGGCATCACTGACTCAATGGACATGAGTATGAGCAAGCTCCAGGGGTTGGTGAAGGACAGGGAAGCCTAGCGTACTGTGATCCATGGGGTTGTAAAAAGTCAGACACAACTGAGTGACTGAACAAGAACAACAACATACATTCATCTGAATGGATATATATATATATATATATATATATTAGGGTTTTTCAACCTCAGCACTATTGACTTTGGGGGCTAGGTCATTCTTTGTTGTGAGGGTTGTCCTGTGCATTGAAACATGTTTTGCAGTATCCTTTGCCCTTACCCACTAGATGCCAGCAGCATGGCCCCCAGTCATGACAATCAAAAATGTCTCAGGACATTACCACTGTCCCCTGGGAACTAAACTGCCCCCAGTTGAGAACTTTTGGCATATGTATATGTAGGTGAATGAAAGGCCAGCTCTCTCAGGTAACAGTATTATTAGAATTTTTCTCAAGTATTTTATTCTGAAATTTTTCAGAAACGAAATTTAAGAAGACAGGGATAGCAATATACTTTTGGCTAGTCTATCCTTAACATTTACTAACCTTACATTATAACACATCTGTCCCTCCCTTTATCCATCAAAAATTCATCTTATTTTTCACAAAAAGAAGATATCCTTTTCATCATAGGGGACTGGAATGCAAAAGTACAAAGTCAAGCGATACCTGGAGTAACAGGCAAGTTTGGCCTTGAAGTACAAAATGAAGCGGGGCAAGGGATAACAGAGTTTTGCCAAGAGAACACACTGGTCATAGCTAACACCCTCTTCCAACAACACAAGAAAAGACTCTGCACATGGATATCACCAGATGGTCGATACTGAAATCAAATTGATTATATTCTTTGCAACTGAAGATGAAGAAGCTCTTTACAGTCAGCATAAACAAGACCGGGAGCTGACTGCGGGTCAGATTATGAACTCCTTATTGCCAAATTCACATTTAAATCGAAGAAATTAGGGAAAACCACTAGACCATTCAGGCGTGACCTAAATCAAATCACCTATGATTATACAGTGGAAGTGACAAATAGATTGAAGGGATTAAATCTGATAAGAGTGCCTGAAGAACTATGGATGGAGGTTCGTGACATTGAACAGGAGGCAGATCAAAACCATCCCCAAGAAAAAGAAATGCAAAAAGGCAAAATGGCTGTCTTAGGAGGCTTACAAAAAGCTGTGAAAAGAAGAGAAGCCAAAAGCAAAGGAGAAAAGGAAAGATATACCCATTTGAATGCAGAGTTCCAAAGAATAGCAAGGAGAGATAAGAAAGCCTTCCTCAGCAATCAATGCAAAGAAATAGAAGGAAACAATAGAATGAAAAGACCAGAGATCTCTTCAAGAAAATTAGAGATACCAAGGGAACATTTCATGCAAAGATGGGCACAATAAAGGACAGAAATGCTATGGACCTAACAGAAGAGAAGATATTAAGAAGAGGTGGCAGGAATACATAAAAGAACTATACAAAAAGATCTTCATGACACAGATAACCATGGTGGTATGATCACTCACCTAGAGCCAGACATCCTAGAATGCAAACTCAAGTGGGCCTTAGGAAGCAGTAGCAAGAACAAAGCTAGTGGAGGTGATGGAATTCCAGTTAAGCTATTTTCAAATCTTAAAAGATGATGCTGTTGACGTTCTGCACTCAATATGACAGCAAATTTGGAAGACTCAGCAGTGGCCACAGGACTGGAAGGTCAGTTTTCATTCCAATTCCAAAGAATGTTCCATCTACTGCACAATTGCACTCATTTCACATGCTAGCAAAGCAATGCTCAATTCTCCAAACCAGGCTTCAACAGTACATGAAATGTGAACTTCCAGATGTTCAAGCTGTATTTAGAAAAGGCAGAGGAATCAGAGATCAAATTGCCAACATCCACTGGATTATAGAAAAAGCAAGAGAGCTCCAGAAAAACATCTACTTCTGCTTTATTGATTATGCCAAAGCCTTTGACTGTGTAGATCACAACCAACTGGAAAATTCTTCAAGAGATGCGAATACCAGACCACCTTACCTGTTTCCTGAGAAATCTGTATGCAGGTCAAGAAGCAACAGTGAGACCCGGACAGGGAACAACAGACTGGTTCAAACTGGGAAAGGAGTACGTCAAAGCCGCATATTGTCACCCTGCTTATTTAACTTATATGCAGAATACATCATGTGAAATGCTGGGCTGGATGAAGCACAAGCTTGAATGAAGATTGCTGGGAGAAATATCAGTAACCTCAGATATGCAAATGATACCATCCTTAAGGTAGAAACAAAGAAGAACTAAAGAGCCTCTTGATTAAAGTGAAAGAGGAGAGTGAAAAAGTTGGCTTAAAAACACAAGATTCAGAAAACTAAGTCATGGCATCTGGTCCCATCATTTCATGGCAAATAAATGGGGAAACAATAGAAACAGTGAAAGACTAATTTCTTGGGCTCCAAAATCACTGCAGATGCTGACTGCAGCCATGAAATTAAAAGACGCTTGCTCCTTGGAAGAAAAGCTATGACCAACCTAGACAGTATATTAAAAAGCAGAGACATTACTTTGCCAACAAAGGTCCATCTAGTCAAACCTATGGTTTTTCCAGTAGTCATGTATGGATGTAAGGGCTGGACTATAAAGAAAGCTGAGTGCTGAAGAATTTATGCTTCTGAACTATGGTGTTGGAGAAGGCTCTTCAGAGTCCCTTGGATTGCAAGATCCAACCTGTCCATCCTAAAGCAAATCAGTCCTGAATATTCATTGGAAGGACTGATGCTAAAGTTGAAACCCCAATACTTTGGCCACCTGATGCGAAGAACTGACTCACTGGAAAAGACCCTGAGCCTGGGAAAGATTGAAGGCAGGAGGAGAAGAGGATGACAGAGGATGAGATGGTTGGATGGCATCACCAACTCGATGGACATGAGTTTGAGCAAGCTCCAGGAGTTAGTGAAGGACAGGGAAGCCTGGCAAGCTGCAGTCTATGGGGGCACAAAGAGTCGGACACAACTATGTGATTAACTGAACTGAACCCTTAACATTTACTATCCTTACACTATCACACATCTGTCCATCCCTTTATCCACTCAATAATTCATCTTATTTTTCATACGTTTCAAAGTAAATTAGAAACAAAACATGTCTTAGCAATTTAAGAAGTTGAAATCATACTAAGTATCTTTTCCTACCACAGTACTATTAAATTAAAAATCAACAGTGGAAAAAAACTGAAAAATTCAGAAATAAGTGGAAATTACACAACACACTCCTGAACAACCAGAGACAAAGAAGAAACAAAAAAGAAATTTAAAAACATCTTAAATAGAAACAGAAGCAAACACACTAACAGCTATGAGATACACCAAAAGCACCTCTAAGAGGGAAGTTTATAGCAATACATACCTACATTAAGAAAAAACAAAAGGTCTCAAACGAACAATCTAAGTTTATACCTTAAAGAACTAGAAAAAGGAAAAACTAAACCTACAACTAGCAAAAAGAAGGAAACTGCAAATATCAGAGCAGAAATAAATGAAATGGAAACCAGAAAAATGACAGAAAAGGTCAATGAAACTAAGAGCTGGGTTTTTTTTTTTTTTTTTTAACAAAATAAACAAGTAGAAATGTATAAGTTGAATCAATAATTACATTTATTGATATGTATATATTGAACCATACTTGTGTTCCAAGGGAAAATCTCACTTTTCAAGATCCTTTTAATGCACTCTCAAGATTCAGTTTGCCAGTATTTTGTTGAGAATTTTTCTACTTATATTAATCTAGTATTGTGACTTGTTGCTGTTGTTCAGTCACTCAGCTGTGTTGGACTTTTTGAGACCCTATGGGCTGCAGCATGCCAGGCTTCCCTGTCCTTCACTATCTCCTAAAGTTTGCTCAAACTCACGTCCATTGACTCAGTGATCCCATCCAACCATCGCATTCTCTGTCACCCTCTTCTTCTGCCCTCAATCTTTCCCAGCATCAGGGTCTTTTCCAGTTAGTTGGCTTGTAGTTTTTTTTGTTTGTTTGTAATGTCTTTATCTGACTTTGGTATCTGGCCTTGTAAAGAGTTTGAGTGTTCTACCCTCTTCAATTTTTTGTAAGAATTTGAGAAGGATCAATATTAACACTTGTTTAGACATTGGGTAGAATTCACCAGTGAAACCATCTGATCTTGGGCTTTCCTCTGTTGGGAGGTTTCTAACTGTGGATGCTCAA
This sequence comes from Neotragus moschatus, assembly GCA_006410615.1. NCBI lineage: Eukaryota > Metazoa > Chordata > Mammalia > Artiodactyla > Bovidae > Neotragus > Neotragus moschatus. The sequence goes on from SJYA01001828.1 coordinate 190,269, forward strand.
TATCACTAATAATCAGGGAAATGCAAATCATGCAAACTATTAAATATAGGATGGATAAACAATAAAGTCCTACTGTACAGCATAGGGAAATATATTCATCATTCTGTGATAAACTATGATGGAAAAAATATGAAAAAGAATACGTATGTGTATAACTGAGCACCTTACTATAGAGCAGTAATTAAATATGACATTATAAATCAACTATACCTCAATAAATTATTTTTTAAACACAATGAGATATCATTTCACACCTGTCAGAATGGCTATCATTACAAAGACAAGAGATAACAAGCATTGGTGAGGATGCGGGAAAATTGAAACCCTTATGAACTACAAGTAAGACTAAAATGGTGCAGCCACTGTAGAAAACAGTTTCTGAAAACACAATGACCTACAAGCTATGGGAAGAGGTGAAAGCAGTTATGAGAAAAATATCAAATAAACAACCTTACCTTACACCTAAGCCAATGAAAAAGCACAAAACCCACCAAAGTTGGTAGAAGGAAAGAAACTATAAAGATAAGAGTAGAAATAAGTGAAAAAGAAACAAAGGAAACAATAGCAAAGATCAATAAAATTAAAAGCCGGTTCTTTGAGAAGATTAACAACATTGGCAAACCATTAGCCATACTTATCAAGGGAAAAAGGAAGAAGACACAAATCGATAAAATTAAAAATGAAAAAGAAGTTACAACGGACAATGCAGAAATAGAAAGGGTCATAAGAGACTACTACGAGCAACTCTATGCCAATAAAATGGATAACCTGGAAGAAACAGACAAATTCTTAGAGAAGTACAACCTTCCAAAACTGAACCAGGAAGAAAGAGAAATCATGAACAGACCAATCACAAGCACTGAAATCGAAACTGTGATCAAAAATATTCCAACAAACAAAAGCCCAGGGTCAAATGGCTTCACAGTTTAATTCTATCAAACATCTAGAGAAAAGCTAACGCTAACACTTATCCTTCTCAAATTCTTCCAAAAAACTTGCAGAGGGAGGAAAACTCGAAACTCATTCTATGAGGCCACAATCACCCTGATACCAAAACCAGGTAAAGATATCACATAAAAAGAAAATTACAGGCTAATATCACTGATGAACATAGATGCAAAAATCCTGGAACAATATACTAGCAAACAAATCTGACAACACATTAAAAGGATCATACACCATGATCAAGTGGGATTTATCCCAGGGGTACAAGACTTCTTCAGTATATGCAAATCAGTCAAAGTGATATACCATATTAACAAGTTGAAAGACAGAAACCATGTGATCATCTCAACAGCTGCAGAAAAAGCTCCTGAAAAAATTCAATGCTGATTTATGATGAAACTCTCCAGAAAATGGGCATAGAAGGAACATACCTCAATATAATAAAGGCCATATATGACAAACCCAGAGCAAACATTATTCTCAATAGTGAAACACTGAAAGCACTTTCTCTAAGATCACAAATAAGACAAGGGTGCCCACTCTCACCATTATTATTCAGTATAGTTTCAGAAGTCCTAGCCATGGCAATCAGAGAAATGAAAGCAATCCAGATTGAAAAAGAAGTAAAACTTTTACTATTTGCAGATGACACAATACTATTCATAGAAAACCCTGAAGATGCCACCAGAAAATTACTAGAGCTAATCAATGAATTTACTTAAAGTTGCAGGATACAAAAACTAATACGCAGAAATCCTTTGCATTCCTATACACTAAGAATGAAAAATCAGAAAGAGAAATTTAGGAAATAATCCCATTTGCCACTGAAACAACAACAAAAAATAAAATATCTAGGAATAAACTAAAAAGACAAAAGACCTATGTGTATGTGTGCTCAGTTTCTCAGTGATATCTGATTCTTTGCAGCCCCACAGACTGTAGCCCACCAGGCTCCTCTGTCCATGGAATATTCCAAGTAAGAATACTAGAGCCAGTAGCATTTCCTGTTCCAGAGGATTGTCCCAATNAAATAAAATATCTAGGAATAAACTAAAAAGACAAAAGACCTATGTGTATGTGTGCTCAGTTTCTCAGTGATATCTGATTCTTTGCAGCCCCACAGACTGTAGCCCACCAGGCTCCTCTGTCCATGGAATATTCCAAGTAAGAATACTAGAGCCAGTAGCATTTCCTGTTCCAGAGGATTGTCCCAATCCAGGGACTGAATCCATGTCTCTTGTGCCCTCCTGCACTGGTAAGTGGATTCTTTACCACTGAGCCACCTGGAAAGCCCAAAGCACTGTATACAGAAAACTATAAGATGCTAATGAAAGAAATCAAAGATGGCACAAACAAATGGAGAGATATATCATGTTCCTGGACTGGAAGAATCAATATTATGAAAATGACTATACTACCCTAAGCAATCTATAGATTCAATGCAATCCCTATCAAATTACCAGCTGCATTTTTTGCAGAACTATAACAAAAAAACTTCACAATTTCTGTGGAAATACAAAGGACCCCAAATAGCCAAAACAATCTTGAGAAAGTAGAATAGAGCTGGAGGAATCAACCTTCCTGACTTCAGACTATACTACAAAGCTACAGTCATCAAGACAGTATGGTACTGGTACAAAAACAGAAATATAGATCAGTGGAACAAGATAGAAAGCCCAGAGATAAACCCATGCACCTATAGGCAACTTATCTTTGACAAAGGAGGCAAGAATATATAACAGAGAAAAGAGTCTTTCAATAAGTGGTGCTGGGAAAATTGGACAACTATGTGTAAAAGAATGAAATTAGAACACTTCTTAATAACATACACAAAAATAAACTCAAAATAGATTAAAGATCTAAATGTAAAGCTAGAAACTATGAAACTCTTAAGAGGAAAATATAGGCAGAACATTCAGACATAAATCACAGCAATATCCTCTTTGACCTGTCTCCTGCTGCTGCTGCTAAGTCACTTCAGTTGTGTCCGACTCTGTGTGACCCCATAGATGGCAGCCCACAGGCTCCCCCATCCTTGGGATTCTCCAGGCAAGAACACTGGAGTGGGTTGCCATTTCCTTCTCCAATGCATGAAAGTGAAAAGTGAAAGTGAAGACGCTCAGTAGTGTCCGACCTTCATCGACCCCATGGACTGTAGCCTTCCAGGCTCCTCCGTCCATGGGATTTTCCAGGCAAGAATACTGGAGTGGGGTGCCATTGCCTTCTCCACTGCCTCCTAGAGTAATGGAAATAAAAACAAAAATAAACAAGTGGGACCTAATTAAACTTTAAAGTTTTTACACAGCAAAGGAAATTATGAACAAGATGAAAGACAACCTTCAGAATGGGAGAAAATAATTGCAAATGAAACAACTGACAAAAGGTTATAATCTCCAAAATATACAGGCAGTTCATACAGCTCAATATTAGAAAAACAAACAACCCAATCAAAAAATGGTCAGAAGACCTAAACAGACATTTCTCCAAAGAAGACATACAGATGGTCAAAAAACACATGAAAAGATGCTCAACATTGCTCATTAATCAGTTCAGTTCAGTTCAGTCTCTCAGTCATGTCCAACTCTTTGCCACCTAATGGACTGCAGCATGCCAGGCCTCCCTGTCCATCACCAACTCCTGAAGTTGACTCAAACTCATGCCCACTGAGTCGGTGATGCCACCCAACCATCTTATCATCTATTTCCCTAATGCTGGGAAAGATCCTTCAATCTTTCTCAGCATCAGGCTCTTTTCCAATGAGTCAGTTCTTCATATCAGGTGGCCAAATTATTGGAGTTTCAGCTTCAGCAACAGTCCTTCCAGTGAATATTCAGGACCGATTTCCTTTAGGATGGACTGGTTGGATCTCCTTGTAGTCCAAGAGACTCTCAAGAGTCTTCTCCAACACCACAGTTCAAAAGCATCAATTTTCAGCACTCAGCTTTCTTCGTATTCCAACTCTCACATCCATACATGACTACTGGAAAAACCACAGCTTTGACTAGACAGATGATCTTTGTTGGCAAAGTAATGTCTCAGCTTTTTAATATGCTGTCTAGGTTGGTTGTAATTTTTCTTCCAAGGAGCAAGTGTCTTTTAACTTCATGACTGCAGTCACCATCTGCAGTGATTTTGGAGCCTGAAAATTAAGTCTGTCACTGTTTCCACTGTTTCCCCATCTATTTGCCATGAAGTGATGGGACCAGATGCCATGATCTCAGTTTTATGAATGTTGAGTTTTAAGCCAACTTTTTCACTCTCCTCTTTCACTTTAATCAAGAGGCTCTTTAGTTCTTCTTTGCTTTCTGCCATAAGGGTGGTGTCATATGCATATCACTCATTATTAGATAAATGCACATCAAAACTATAATGAGGTATCACTTCATATTGGTCAGAATGGCCATCATCCATTAAAAAAAAACAAACAAACTACAAACAATAAATCCTGGAGAATGTGTGGAGAAAAGGGAACCCTCTTGCATGTTTGGTGGGAATGTTGATACAGCCACTGTGGAGAATGGTATGGAGATGCCTTAAAAAAAAACACCTAGGACTAAAACTACCATATGACCCAGCAATGCCACTATGGGGCAGATACCCTGAGAAAACCTTAGCTGAAAAAGACACACATACCCCAATGTTTATTACAGCACTATTTACACTAGACAGGACATGGAAGCAACTTAGATGTCCATCAACAGATAAATGGATAAAGAAGTTGCTACATATATACAAGGAATTACTACTCAGTCATAAAAAGGAACACATTTAAGTTAGATCTAATGAGGTAGATGAACCTACAGCCTGTTATACCAAGTGAAGTAAGTCAGAAAGAGAAAAACAAATATTGTATATCAATGCACATATATGGAATCTAGAACAATGGTACTGATGAACCTATATTTTCAGAAATAGAGATGTAGACATAGAAAACAGACTGGACACAGTGGGGGAAAGAAAGGGTGGGACGGATTTGAGAGCATAACCCTGAAACATATCCATTCAGTTCAGTTCAGTTCAGTTGCTCTTTGCGACCCCATGAATCGCAGCACGCCAGGCCTCCCTGTCCATCACCAACTCCTGGAGTTCACTCAGATTCATGCCCATCGAGTCAGTGATGCCATCCAGCCATCTCATCCTCGGTTGTCCCCTTCTCCTTCTACCCTCAATCCCTCCCAGCATCAGAGTCTTTTCCAATGAGTCAACTCTTCGCATGAAGTGGCCAAAGTACTGGAGCTTCAGCTTTAGCATCATTCCTTCCAAAGAAATCCCAGGGCCTATCCATGTGTAAAATGGATAGCTATTGGGAAGTTGCTGCATAACACAGGGAGGTCAACCTAGAGGGGTGGAATGAGATGGAGGGTGGGAGAGAGGGAGGTTCAAGAAGGAGGGGACATATGTGTATCTATGGCTGATTTGTGTTGCTGAATGGGAGAGACCAATACAACGTTGTAAAGCAATTATCCTCCAATTAAAAAAAAAAAAAAAAAAAACACAGTAGGGTAGTTTCTCAAAAACTTAAAAATAGAACCGCCATACAATCCAGCAATTCTACTTCTGGGTACATACCCAAAAGAACTGAAAGTAGGACCTTGAAGAGATATTTGTACACCCATGTTCTTCACAGCATTTATAACAAAAGCCACTCAGGTACCTATTAGCGGATGACTAGATTAACAATGTGGATGACTAGATTAATAATACATATATACAATTCAGACTTAAAAATGAATGATACCCTGTCATATGTCACAACATGGGTGAACCATGGGGACATTATGCCAAGTGAAATAATCTAGACACAAAATGACAAATACTGTATAATTTTGCTTAAATGAGGTACCTAGGTCAAATCCAAAGAGACAAGAAAGTAGAATGGTGGTTTCCAGGGGTTGGGGAAAGGGGAATGGCAAGTTACTACTGATATTTAATGGGTGTAGTTTTAATTTTGCAAGATGAAGAGTTCTGTGGATGGATAATGGGATGGCTCCACAACAATGTGAATGTACTTAATGCTACTGATCTGTACACTTACAAATGGCTATAATGGTAAATTTTATGCATGTTTTGCCACAAAACTTTAAATGGAAAAACCAGGCAGAAAATCAGTGTTATAGTGACATAACATGAAAAAGATTCAACTCACTCCTGCTGGCTTTGAAGCGGGAGGAAGCAGGGTGTGAGCCAAGGAAATGTGGGAAAGGCTTTTAGAAGCTGGAAAGGACAAGGAAACACCATTAATCTGGACTTGTGTGGTGTCCCAGGTGCTTTCTGGAGGAAATGAACTCTAAACGGAGACCTCAGTGATGAGATGGAGCTGGCAAAGGTGAAGGGCAAAGTGGTCCAGGCAGAAGGAGCATGCACCAAGATGAGGCAGTACATATGCTAGACCTTGACCATGTCAAGGAGTTTGGACTTTGAAGTGCAATGGGATGGGGTGTGTGGTTGGCTGAATAATGGCCACCAAAGATATCTAGGTCCTAATCCCTGGAAACTGTCGATGTCACTTTATATGGAGACAGGGACTTTGCAGATGTGATTAAATTAAGGATCTAGAAACAGGAAGACTATCCTAGATTACCTACGCATGTACACTCAGTCATGTTCATCTCTTTGTGACCCCATGAAATGTAGCCCACTACAGTCCTCTGTCCATGGAATTTTCCAGGCAAGAATACTGGAGTGGGTCACCACCTAGTTGAGTTCAATTTAGTTGCTCAGTCATGTCCTACTCTTTGCAACCCCATGGACTCAGCACGCTAGACCTTCCTGTCCATCACCAACTCCCAGAGTTGACTCAAACTCAGGTCCACTGAGTTGGTGATGCCATCCAGCCATCTCATTCTCTGTCATCCCTTCTCCTCCTGCCTTCAGTCTTTCCCAGCATCAGGCTCTTTTCCAATGAGTCAGTTCTTCACATCAGGTGGCCAAAGTATTGGAGTTCCAGCTTCAATATCAGTCCTTCCAATGCATATTCAGGACTGATTTCCTTTAGGATGGATTGTTGGATCTCCTTGTAGTCCAAGGGACTCTCAAGAGTCTTCTCCAACACCACAGTTCAAAAGCATCAGTTCTTCGGCGCTCGGCTTTCTTTATATAAGCCTAATTAGATTACCTGAGTGGACCTTAACTATAATCACACGTATCCTTAAAAGAAAGTCATAGGGAGATTCTGCTACAGACAGCCTCAACAGAGAAAGATATTTGAAGATGCTACTCTATGGATGAAAGATGGAGAAAAGGACCATTAGCCAAGGAACACAGCGAGAAAAGGCAAGCAAATTAACCCTCCCCCTCACCCCTCAAAGGCTCTAGAGAGAGCCCACTGAAACCAATGTCAAACTTCTGGCCTCCAGAATGTAAGAGAGCACATTTTTGTTGTTTTAAGCCACAAAGTCTGTGATCATTTTTTACAGTGGCAACAGGAAAACAAGGGGAGTTATAAGGAAGAGTGTGATCTGACTTGAATTTTGGAATGATTACCTCATTCTACTCTTTACTTTGAGAAAGGATTAGGGAAGAAAACAGAGGCAAAGGGACCAATTGAGAGGCCTGTCCCAGGGAAGCAGGCAGTGGAGATGGAGTAACAGGGTCCAATGAGTTTAAAGAGGTAGAGAAAAAAGTCACATTCCATCAGTAAAAAGATTTGGAAAGGGCCAGATTCTCACGTTACACGGGGCTGCTGGGTAGCCATGCACAGTCACGAACACTGCTGTGAGGAATATGGGCCGAGTTTGAGGCAGATCATGGAACCCTATGATGCCGAAGACAGGAAGCCCTGCCCAGTCTGTGCCCCAGGAAAGAGACAGTGTGGAGCTCCCAGGGAAGGAATCCTGGCTCTGCTGGGGGAAGGAGGCCAGGAGAGTGGCAAGGTCACCAAGGAGAGAGTAGAGAGGACTAAAGGGGCAGGGCCAAGGGCAGGGATCCAATAAACCGAGTAGGTTAGGCATAGGCAAGAAAAAAAAGAGTCCCTAGAACCGGAGGAAAAAGGGGAGACACAGTATCTTGGAAACCAAGAGAAGGAGTCCATGATCAGCAGAGCCAGGAGCTGGTGGTGGGAACCCAAGGAATAGAAACCAAGAGCAGTCTCTGATTTACCACACAAGGTTATGGGGGACCTCAGCCAGAGCCAGCTCCTAAGTTTAGATAGAGTGGAAATCAGATTAGTGGTGCCTGTCCACTGACAGACCTCCAGCCAGGGAAATGTTATCCTGTACTAGCTTTGATTGCTGCTTCTCTTCCTTCCTTTCTTGGTTTATCTTCTGGAATGTCTGTCCTCTCTCTCCAGCACTATTCAGTTCAGTTCAGTTGTTCAGTTGTGTCTGACTCCTTGCAACACCTTGGACTGTAGCACACCAGGCTTCCCTGTCCATCACCAACTCCCAGAACTTGCTCAAACTCATGTCGCTGATGCCATCCAACCATCTCATCCTCTGCCATCCCCTTCTCCTCCTGCCCCCAATCCCTCCCAGCATCAGGGTCTTTTCCAGTGAGTCAGTTCTTTGCATCAGGTAGCCAAAGTATTGGAGCTTCAGTATCAGCCTTTCCAATGAACTCTCAGGGTTAATTTCCTTTAGGGTTGACTGGTTGGATCTCCTTGCAGTCCAAGGGTCTCTCAAGAGTCTTCTCCAACACCACAGCTCAAATGCATTAATTCTTAGGTGTTCAGCTTTCTTTCCAACTCTCACATCCATGCATACTTTTTTACTTACCAGGTTGATAAAAATCATCAAGTAGTCTGATGGCCCAAATGTGGGAATTCTCTAAAGTTCAGTCACTCTCTCCCTAGTGAGTGATTTCACCAAGGCCATCACTATAAATCTGATCTAGGCTTCCGAGGTGGCACAGTGGTAAAGAATTCGCCTGATATACCAGTGCTGGAGATACAAGAGATGTGGGTTAGATCCCTGAGTAGGAAAGATCCTCTGGAGTAGGAAATGTCAACCTGCTGCAATATTTTTGCCTGGAAAATTCCATGGAAAGAGGAGTCTGGTGGGTTACAGTCTGTGGGGTTACAAAGAGTTGGACACAACTGAGCACACATATATATTCCTTTGGCCCTGTCTTTGTCTCCAGCCTGACTTCTCCCCACCTGTTTTTTCGTTTTTGGTTGTTTTTTTTTTTTTTTTTTAACTTTTACATATTGGATTAGGAATGTTAGGAAAATACTTACACAGTCTACCATACTGTTGAACTGAAATTACAGATCACTGATTCTAGGACCCAAGCTCTCCTTTGTCTGTCTCAAGGTTAACATCAGCATCTGTCTTCATAAACTTTCCAACCATCACCACAAATCACTGGCTACCCCCAGCCAGCAAAAGAGGAGGGAAAAAAAGCTAGCTAAATTTATCTACACTTTAAGGCAAACACAGTAACAGAGCAAACAAAAGGCCGGAATTTAGAGTTCAGTCCAACCTTCCTTAAACGGAATATTGCTTCTCATACAAGAAGAGTCAAAGGAAGATGGTTGATGGGGCTGAGATGTGGATTCAATTGGACACTTTCACCAAGGATGCCCACCAGTATCTACAGTCTTGAAGACAGAGATCTGCTCAGCTAGCTAGTTGCAATTCTTCTGCCTTCTCTGTTAACAAGAATTTATGAAGCCCTTCTGGACTCCGAAATGCCTTGTAAGGATCATTTCCAAGCATCACTTCCATATTGCCTTGAGAATACAGAACAACTCTTCACCATCTCTTGGAAGACGGGAAAGTAAGAGAGAGGGGGAAGGAGGGGGTTTCCCACATCAGTCAGCATCTCAGGCACAGAACTGAAACAGCTCACTGAGTCCCATACGGAGAAAGGAGAAGAGAGAAAGCGTGGGACAGGAATGAAAGGGCAGATTTGATACAAATAATCTTTGAAGTTTAAAACATATTTAAACCTACTGAACTCCCCTGGGAACATGACCACTTAGCCCTCAAGAATTCTAAAGAAGTACAACTTCTCTTCAGAGAAACGTTAAAAGATGAAATGCAGGCGTGTGTGCTAAGTGACTTCAGCTGTATCCGACTCTTTGCAACTCTATGAACTGTAGTCGGCCAGGCTCCTCTGTCCGTAGTATAGGCAAGAACACTGAAGTGGGCTGCAGCGCCCTTCTTCAGAAGATCTTTCCAACCCAGGGATTAAACCTATATCTCTTATGTCTCCTGCATTGGCAGGCAGGTTCTTTACCACTAGCACCACCTGGGAAGCCCCATTAACTATAAAGCACGTCTGCTAAAATGTCTAGAGACATGAATATTGAGTCAGGACATGAGCCTCCTAGTCAGCTAGGCACACTGGACACTTGTTGAGGCCACTAACCAATCAGTCCTCTCTTCTGGCACCACGTCATGCCCTAGCAGAATGTTCTGAGTTCTACTCAGCTCCATTAAGTGCCTGCATGATGCCATGCAGCTTGTCAGCAGAATCTAGTACTTCTCACATGAAGACCCTTACTGCCTGCTCCCAGGACAACTTGAGGACACAATCTTCACTAAGATCCAAGACAACGTCTTGACAAAGCAAAGGTTCCTCAGCTATTGAAGATGATGACATCCTAGCTCCAGAGAACTTTCGGGGCCTGTTTTTCATGCTGTGAGGGTATTCCTTCTTCTCAGACCCAAGGAAACTCACACATTCCCTAAACCCTGCCAAAACTTACCTCTCCCTACAAACTGTTCCCACTATCCCTGGGTAGTGTTAAGGGGACGGCACCCACACCTCAGCCTGTCCGTCATCACAGCACTTACCACCGCACAGAAACCATGGATTTAGTGTTTCTTTCTTCTCCTGGGCCTAGAGGTTTCTCTCTTTGGGCCCCAGATTCCACACTGTGTCTCTCTCCTGAAAATATTCCCATTCTCATTATTAATTATTTGGAAACAATGGATTCAATAGTCAGCCCTAGGAAAGCTAGCCTGCTGTTTTATGCCAGGGAATTCCTAGAGGCAGAGGATTCTTGTGCACATGAGTTATTGAGGAAGTGACTTCAGGAGAAACCTGTAAGGAAGTGAGGGAAGCAAAACTGGGCTGGGGAAGGAACTGGAGCCTAGCCACAGCCTGATCCCATGGGAGCTCTCGGGTGTGAACAACTTCATGGAACTGTCCCACCCTAAGAGAGGCAGACCAGGCCTTTGTATCTGGCGCTAGTCAGTCACTGGCTGAGAGTCACAGCTGGGAGGAGGGAGTGAGCGCCGAGGCATTCCCTAAAGAGCAGTTCTCAAGACTAGGGAGCAACTGAGACCTGTCAACAGTCCACACTTATAACATGCGGTAGATAAAGGGAATTGGGTGGATACCAGCAGCAACCACCACACATGCCCCCCGTTAGAGCTTGAAACGGCTCCTGGCTCTGTCACCTTCTTCCACCCACTCTCAACCTGGGAGGAAACAGCTGCCCACCCAGCATCACTGGGTGCAGTGCAAGGCTGAGCTGCAGAAATGGGGACAGATGCCCAAGCTCTGGACAGTAAAAACTCTGCAGCTACCCTGTAGCTGTTGCACAAAGGAGTTTTTCCTTTCTCTTTTCACAGACTCCCCACTCACAGGTGTTTCCACACTCCACAAGAATAAACGAGGCCCTTGAAATTAACCAGCTCAACTTCCTATGAGAAGAAAAAGCATTAAATCCTTAGGAAGCTTGAGGAGGTAGAAAAGGCCTTCAACGCTGTCTTAAAAGAACAGCTTTGTCTGTTCTTGGTTCTTGGTTCCTCCAAATTCCTGTGCCCTCACTTCCTTTCTGTCAGGGAGCCCTGAGAACACACTGAAGCTAATCTGGTTTCAGAGCATCACCAGGAGGCCGGATAATCCCTACAAAGCTTCTGATTCAGCCTAGAGACTAAGTGTCTCTCATCTTATTGATCAACTGGAAAGTCCCAGCAGGCAAATAAAGAACAGAAACAGGGGAAACCCCTGGCAGGAAAGCCCAGAGTTAGACGAAGAACCTCTTCAATGGTTTCTTTGCTTCTTTGTTTTTTGTCTTCCTGTTTCCAGAACCAAAGTCAGGCCCCACATCCTGAGTCCTACCTCAGCTCCCCGAGTAGGATGGGAGTGAGGGAACAATAGCCAATTTATAGGATCCAGGCAGTCCCAGTCTCTAAGAAGATATAACTAGAAGAGAGAGACAGGCTGGGAAAGGTGAGGGCTTATTCCACAAAGCATTCCCAGTGGGGCAAACCCCACAAAGCTATGCCCTGACCAACGAGAAGGATATGCACTTGGCAAGGCCTCAACTGAAACCAAGGTGGAAAGGAGTAAGAGTTGACCTCAAGACACACAGCATCTCAGAGGTTCTAATTCTGGGTGCTCATTAGACTCTCTTGAAGTAGGAGTAGGGTATGTTGGTGTGTGCTGTTGCGTCCGACTCTTTGAGACCCCCTTGACTATAGCCCACCAGACTCCTCTGCCCGTGGAATTTTCCAGGCAAGAATACTAGAGCGGGTTGCCATTTCCTGTTCCAAGGGATCTTCCTGATCTAGGGATCAACCCGCATCCCCTTACTACGACTAAGGCAGATTCCTTACTACTTGCACCACCTGGAAAGCCAAGGGAGTGGGGTAGGAGGGTTGATTTGAAATTCCGGATGCTGAGGTTGCAACTCCGACCAATTTCTTCAGACCCTGCAGGAAGAGGTCCAGCCATGAGTATTTTTGAAAACTCCCCACGCCATGCCAATGTGCAACCACGGCTGAGAGCCATCATGAACTATGACGGAGATAGAGCTGTATAAACTGAGGACACCCCCAAACGCATCTCAAAGGAGGCTTTCAAGAAGGGAAGGAAAAGAATTTTCTAAAAACAAATGAGCTGTCTTTTGCACGCCCCCGCCCCTGTTACTAAACTTCAGAGGGGAGAGAGGACAGCACAGAGCATCCCCAAGGATGAGAAGAGATGCACAGAGCAGATGCAAGGGGCCCACCCAGCAAACCAGGGCACCACACCACAGAAACCAGGAAGTCAGCTACAGGCACCAGATGCAAATGAAGCACTAACTGGAGGCCTGCAGCTTCCCCTTTTGAGTCCTCTCTCTACCTCTTTTCTGAACCCTGCTCTGCCCTGCCCTCTGGGGACAATCTGGAGCTCCAGGGTTGGAGAAGAACGCTCTCTGACATGGTGCTTTATACTAGAGTGTTGAACAGTGTTATAACCAAGCAGTGAAAGAGGAGACAGGGCTGCCCCTCTGCACTTCAGCTCACTAGGATGGCAGCAGGAAGAAGTATCAATGGCAAACAGGAAACCCCAGTCCTATAGCACTACACAAGGAAGGAGACTTGAGCTATGGCCTGGGGCCCTGCCAAGATCTAGAGATTACAGGAGATGCCACCTGAGCCTGTCCTAGACAACGGCAAAATCTGGGCTGCCTGGGAAGGAAGAGCATACTTTCCTTTCCATTGCTTTCTTCAACAAAAGGTCCACTTTCTGGCCAAACCCACATGCCTCTCCCATTCCTTTCCCATCTCTCGTGTCCAGGCCTCCAGGGAACCACCTACAGGGCTCTCAGTCACTCTGCTCAGGAAAAGAGCACTAAACAGCACAAAAGGGAGAGATAAGGTCAAGTGTACTGGGCATATGTACTCCATTTCCTCAGCTTTATTATGACTGTGAATACGAAGCTTTGCCCCCCTGCACCCCAAAAAGATGTTAGACATTAGAGAAAAGGGAGAGGGGAAGGTAGTAAGTTGGTGCAAAAGTAACTGCAGTTTTTGCATTATTGAAATTTGCTGTTTGATCCTGGAATACATTCTTAAATAAATGTGGTTGTGTGGCATCATTTTAATGCATATTTCTTGCTTTATTTATTTATTACTAATGACTTACTACTTGCTGTTTATTTTATATTCATTTTAGAGCACGGAAATGACATCAGACAAAAAGCAAATTCGAGCGATTTTCTTATTAACTTGCAACATCAACAACACATTTGGCCTGGGAACTCCTAACAAACAGTGTGGTGGTGGTTCAATGAGTTTTGTAAAGGAGACGAGAGCCTTGAAGATGAGGAATGTAGTGGCTGGCCATCAGAAGTTGACAATGACCAACTGAGAGCCATCATTGAAACTTAGAACCATATGAGAAGTTGCTGAAGAACTCAGCATTGACTATTCTATGGTCATTCACCATTTGAAGCAAACTGGAAAGGTGAAAAAGCTTAATAAGAGGGTGCCTCATAAGCCGACTGCAAATCAAAAAAACTGTTGCTTTAAAGCATCATCTTCTCTTCTACGCAACAACAAACCATTTCTTAATCTGATTGCGGCGTTCAACGAAAAGGCAATGACTAGCTCAGAGGTTGGACTGAGAAGATGCTCCAAACCACTTCCCAAAGCCAACCTTGCACCAAAAACAGGTCATGATCACTGTTTGGTGGTCTGTTGCCAGTCTGATCCACTACAGCTTTCTGAATCCTGGCAAAACCATAACATCTGAGAACTATGCTCAGCAAATCAATGATATACACCAAAAATTGCAGTGCCTGCAGCCGGCATTGGTCAACAGAAAAGGGCCCAATTCTTCTCCACCACAATATCCGAATTCATGTCACACAACCAATGCTTCAAAGGTTGAACGAATTTGGCTGTGAAGTTTTGCCTCATCTGCCATATTCACTTGACGTCTCGCCTACTCATGGACAGAGGAGCCTGGCAGGCTACAGTCCATGGGGTCACAAAGACTCGGACACGACTGAGGAACTTTCACTTCACTTCACTCACCAACAAACTACCACTTCTTCAAGCATCTTGATCACTTTTTTGCAGGGAAAATACTTCCACAACCAACAGAATACAGAAAATGCTTTCCAAGAGTTTGTGGAATCCCAAAGCAGGGATTTTTAAGCTACAGGAATAAACAAACTTATTTCTCATAGGCAAAAATGTGATAGCAATGGTACCTATTTTGATTAATAAAGATGTGTTTGAAGCTAGCTATAATGATTTAAATTTAAAAATGTATAGCCCAAAACCACAAAAATGTTTGCACCAACATAAATAATTGGGAAGAGGTTGGTGTGTTCTGCCTGAGGAGGGATGGCACTTTTATGCAGAGGCAGGCAGCAAAAAGAGCTAACAGACTAGTCAAAGGAATCCCTGATCTATTTTCCTCACAAATAGTGAACAGAACAATCGCAACAATATTACTATGCTAATAACAGAACAACAAATGTGAATAATAGATGACTAACAGAAATGCAAGCTTATGACAGGCTGTTTTGACTCATTTAATCTCCATAACAACCCAATGTAGAACGAAATCTTGATAGTCTCACTTTGCAGATGAAGCAATTGAAGCACAAAGAAGTTAAGTATTATTAACTTGTCCAAAGACACACAGGAAGAGACAGAGCTGGAGTTCAAACTCAGGACTGTCTGATGCAAAACAGAACTTCTATTTGCTACAGCTGCCTTGCAGTGAAGAATAAGTTTTCAGCTAAAAATCACCTGACCCAGCCATATTCTAGAGAAATATATATCAGAATCCCCCAGAGGGCTCATTAAATACAGATTCCTTTTCTCCCACCCTCCCAATTTCTGATTCAACACTTCTGGAGTGGAGTCTGAGAAGGTATATCCCTAACAAGCTTCCAAATGCTGCTAGTGCTGCTGGTAACAAGACTCTAAAAGCTTTCTCCTATTCCTTAAAAGAACTCTTTATTTTTATCACTTTAAAGACGAGGAAACAGAAGGTTAGGTGACTTGTCCCGGGTCACAGAGCTGACATGAAAACAGTGCTCCTTCTCTGGTGCCTTGGCTAAGCACTGGGTGTGAGGGTTTCCAAGTAGGACAGGCAGCTGGAGGCTGGCTTCAGCTGCTAGCCACAGAATGCTCCAGAGTCCTGGGGAAGGCAGGTGAGTCAGTGACTGGCCTGGCAGACAACGTGCAGGAAAAGCAGACCCTGCAGGGGACAGAGATCCTACCCAGAGACCTGGGTACTTGCAATGTCACAGGGCCATGAATGCCCAGACATATCTCACTCTGTCTACAGAACAAGCTATTCCTCACACTCATGGGCCCAAAAACTGCCTGCTCCTTGTTCTGGAAAAAACCTGGGGGTCTAACAACAGGTCCAAGGCCCCTGCTGACAGGCAAACTCACTCCTATCCCCGGAGAAGCCTCGTCTGGTACACCTGCCAGATGGGTACATGAGATTCAACAGGTGGTCAACTGGGCTCCCTCATGCCAGGAGCATGGTCTGCAAAAGCCCCAGCTCCTCCCACTGATAGTTTGGGCATGGATCCTTCTTGCTCAGGTCTTTTGCACACTGGTCTGAATTCTTCAGTGTGCCTGTGGAAGCTCTGAGGAAATGGTCTGTTTCCTGCTGAGAAGACCTGTCTCCTACTCCCATGCTAGTAGGCAGGTGGCCAGGTGAGTAACCTGGAGAGTCACAACAATCACTCCCCCCCCCCACAAATAATCACCTCATGGGCCCAGATGAGCAACTGCTTGTTTATACGGAAGTCTCATCTACATCCACAAGTTTTTTACTTTCTGGATGGACATTTAGAAGGAAACCCAAAGACCCTTAGCCTCATGTCAAATAAGCAGGGTGTTGGAGTGGGACCGAAGAGACATAAAGGAAGCAAAAACTCCATAAAGAAAAAGCTATATGTGTGTGTGAATATGCAGGTGTAGATGTGTGAGGGAACGTATAGGTGTAAATGTGTAAGAGAGTATGCATGTGTAAATGTGTAAGTATCAGTGTGAGGGAGAGTGTAAGTGTGCAGATGAACATGTAGGTAGGGGTGTATGAGAGTGTGGAGAGAGAGGGTGTGTGCGTGTGTGTGTGTGTATAAAGAACTTTGACTATAGCTCAGAGAACCCATAAGACCTAGAAAGATACCTTCCAATATCTACAGGCCCCCAGGGAAGGGCCCAGCCACCTCTTCCTCCCTAAAGCAGCACCTCCATTTCCTTCACCCAAAGGGGTCCTGCCATGATGTGTCCCCGCACAGGATAAAACTCAACAAAGTGCAAAATTCCATAAACTGACTTGGCACGAGGAAAGAATGGGAAGTTGGTGGAGGCAGATAAGACTAAGCATTCCTTGACCTGCATTTCTTAAAACCGAGGGCTATTTTATGGGCTATTTAAAGTCCTACCTTCTGAAGGGCAAATTAAGCTCTCCTCTAGCCCAGCAATTACAAGATTTAAGTGGAGCCCTGGCTCACAGGGAGGGCTGTGTCACTCCTCGTGCTCTGAGCCTCCACTTGCCATCAGCTTGGCAGGGACTGCTGGCTTACCCAGGGCAAGTTGGGAGGTGGCCGCCAATGCCCCACTTCCTACAAGCACAGGTTTCTCTCTGGCCACACTTCCTGTTTACTGAGTGCTTCTCTGAGACTCATCTCTGATCTCACATCCCCTTCCTAAGGATACCCCAGCGGTCCTTCCCTTTTTTGGTGCTATTGACTGAGACTCAGCTTTGTGTGCAGAGATCTTAGGGTTTCCCCTCCTTGCTTCCCCGGAGCCAGGATAGGAAATGCAAAAGCCTAAAGTGCTGGCTTCCTTCACCCCCAGGTATGGGCAGTTTCCTTGCCCTTGGAAGCAGTAAGGAAGGGTAAGCAGAGGAAGGGTCCAGCAAGTACTGAGCCTCCCCCTGGGGGCAGCCATGCTGCGGCATCTTATATCCACCCTTTCTTAACCTCCTTAACATCCTACAGTATGTACAGGCAGGGAAATTCAGCCTCATACCGCAGATCTTGGACCCAGGAGAGACAGCTCATTCAGGGGTTTCCAGAACATTTCCAGGAGGCTCGGGGGAAGTTTTCCACAAAACCACACTCACACTCTCCTCCTCTTGCCCTGCAACCAGCTGACTAACCCTAAAGAAAAATCAGCACCATGAAAAGCTGAACTTCTCAAAATGGTCTTCAAAGGCCATTTCTGTAAAGTCTTTTCACTTCCCCCTCACTGTCTGGGATTCGAAGAGTAGCCGGGCAGAGAGAAAACAGGCAGAGCCAGGTAAAGTAATTTCCAGAGAGCACAGTACCTACATCGGTCCCTCCCAGACCTACATTTTCTCAGCAGCTTGCTGGAGGGTGGGCAGTTTCCTCTGGGAGCTTGATTAAAGAGGAACTTAAAGCATTTTCCGTAGAACAAGGCGTCCCACAGCAAAGCCACTTGACCTACTCCCTTGACCCCTGAATACAGTCACGCAACCTTGTATCCAGGTTTTGGGTACTGAGCTTCCTGATCTCCTCTCACCTCAGACCAGACTGAGCCATGCAAACACACCACCTCCCCTGCCTCCACTCCTCTCACCATGTCCCTGATTATTCTGTCAAATACACAACCCACCATACACACCAAAGAGCAATCCTTGGCCCAGATGTCTATAAAAGCTTGCATGGAGCTTTAGGAAGACGGCAGATTATCTGAGGCCACTGCCCTTCTCCCAGAATACTTAGGATCTCATGGACTCCACCAGTTAAGGTCTTCTCTGCATCCCAGGCAGGCTGACCCTGCCTGTGGACAAAGCAAGCATTCAGCAGCCGCCACAGGTGCCATGGTGGGTATTTAGTAAGTTGAGTTGAGCTATAGTATCTGGAATACACAAAGGATGTTTCGAATGGAAAGGCTGAGGCTCTCACTCTCATTCTTTAAGGAAGATGGTCTCAACAATTCAACTTTCATCTGGTTTGGACCTTACTCACTATAGGATAGCTGTTAGGTTTAAGGCACAGTAAACCCCAAGCACACTCTCTATCCCAGCACCACACACAAAAAACCCTGGGACATGATGATTCAGCAGTAGAGGCCTGGGGCCCAAGGCCCAGCTGCTAGCGACCAGCAAGTCCCAAATGTGATTAGTTCTGATGCCCACTGGCTGTCCACCTTTGTTCTGCTCGGCTGAGATGGAGGGCAGACCCTGACTTCCATCCCAGGTGATGGCAGCAGAAGCAACAAGGATGGCCAGGTCCTTGCTGCCCAGTCTGAAATGAAAATGCGAGAAACCAAATACCACAATTCTCTCCAGGGCTTCCTTGTTCCTTTTCTTCTTTTATACAAGTAAAACGGATTTTTTTTTTTTTAAGATATAGAAAAGCAAAAAGATTAAGATCAACAAAAGGACAATTACAGTACAATTCCACTCTTAAACCTAGAGTAGGCAAACTCATGAAGATGTTAATAGAAGTTACCAGCAGCTGGGGTGAAGGGAATGAATGGAGAGTTAGTGTTCAATGGGTACAGAGCCTTTGTTTGGATAAGTTCTGGAAATGAACAGTGGCTATGGTCATACAACACGGTAAATGCACTCAATGCCGCTGCTACGGTCTGAATGTTTGTGTCCTCTCCCAATTCACATTCTGAAATCCTATGATGGCATTAAGGGTGGGGTGGGGGTGGGCTTTGGAGGTAAATTAGGTCACAAAGGTAGAGCCATGAATGGAATTAAAGGAGACCCACAGCTGCTTCTGCACAGGAGGGTATAATAGTAAGTCTGTGATCTGGAAGAGGACTCTCATCTGACCGTGTTCACAGCCTGATCTGACTCCCAGCCTCCAGAACTGTGAGCAGTAAGTTTCTGTTGTTTATAAGTCACTGAGTCTGTGGCACCTGTTATACACTATAGCTCAAACGGACTAAGACAGCCACTGAACTGTACACTTAAAAATGGTTAAAAAGGTTAATTTTATATTGTGCATATTTTAAATACAATAAAAATTGGAAATCCTTAATATAAGAAAATGTAAGATTAAAATCTTCCAAAATTCCACCACTCAATGACAATCACTATTAATATTTGTCCATATACCCTTTCAGAGGCAAATATAAATGGACCTTACAAAACCAGCACATTGTTTGGAAATGGCAATTGAAGAAAATGGCAACCCACTTCGGTATTCTTGCCTGAGGCATACCATGGACAGAGGAGCCTGGTGGGCTACAGTCCATGGGGTCGTTAAGGAGCTGGACACAACTGAATGACTGAACAATAACAACAGCTTGATGTTTGGTAACCTACTCTTTACAAACGTATATTTTCCCACGTTAACAGATACATATCTGTATCCTAAATGCTTTGTAATCACATGGTATTTTAATGTAGCAATACACCATGATTAACAAATTTACTATTTGGGGGCACTGGCCACCTCATGCAAAGAGCTGACTCATTGGAAAAGACCCTGATGCTGGGAGGGATTGGGGGCAGGAGGAGAAGGGGACGACAGAGGACGAGATGGCTAGATGGCATCACGGACTCAATGCGTGTGAGTTTGAGTGAACTCCGGGAGTTGGTGATGGACAGGGAGGCCTGGCGTGATGCGATTCATGGGGTCGCAAAGAGTCGGACACGGCTGAGCGACTGAACTGAATTGAACTGAGTCTCCATTTTTGGTTTTATTATTATTATAAACAACGTTTCACAGGACACTGCTCATGCACATATTTTTCTGCATGTGTCCAATTCCTCTGGGTGGAATTGTTGAGTCAGGGACTCCCTCAGGAGGAGTCCCTGACTCAATAGAGCCTTATGAGTAGAACCCAACCAGGAATGCTGAACTCTGTCATATAGAAGCCACGTGTCTTCCTCCACATGGACTTTTCCTGGATTCCATGTGGGTGTCTACAACTTTGCACAGTGGTTCAGGAAAGGGCACATCCTTTCCATATCCTCTGTGCCCACTCCCCAGTCCTCCTGTGGGGACACATCGTGCCTCGGTCATTAAGTGACGCCGGCACACAAGGCAGGCAGAATTTACTGAGACCATCCTGCTGAACTCTCTTGTGCCGCAGGAAAGACTATAGTAAAACTAGAACTCTAGGATGGCCCAATGCTGGGTGCTCCATGGTGAGTAGCCCATGTGTAGACACATGAAAGGTTTTCTTTTCTTAAAGGTTCTTTTTGTATGGACAGAAGGAGAATATAATGGACTCTTCTTGAGGAGACCAAGGATTAGAAGGGACCTGTGGAATCATCTAATCTCTAGCCTCAGAGGAGAGGAAATCAAGGCCCCCCCCCCCCCCCCCACCCCACAACACCAAAACCCAAAAAAATT
>SJYA01001828.1:211296-352388 GCA_006410615.1 Neotragus moschatus
CCCCCCCCCCCCCCAAAACTCATAGCATAGAAACTTCAGTAATTTTTAATTGTCTCATACACAATGATTCAGCCAGTTCAGGACACAGCTGAACATACCCTAAATTTCGATACCTAGTACAATTCTTTTTAAAAAAATATTTTTGGCCATGCTGCACGGCTTGAGAGATCTTTAGTTCCCCAAATAAGGACCCAATCCATGGCCCCTGCAGTGGAAGCACTAGAAGTGTGGAGTCTTAACCGCTGGACTCCTAGGGGAGTTCCGACACCTCGTGTTTCTTTTTATCTTTTTACCTAGTAATTACCTGCTGCTCCTGCTGCTGCTGCTGCTAACTCTCTTCAGTTGCGTCCGACTCTGTGCGACCCCATAGACGGCAGCCCACCAGGCTTCCCTGTCCCTGGGATTCTCCAGGCAAGAACACTGGAGTGGGTTGCCACTTCCTTCTCCAATGCATGAAAGTGAAAAGTGAAAGTGAAGTCGCTCAGTTGTGTCTAACTCTTTGCGACCCCATGGACTGCAGCCTATCAGGCTCTTCCTTCCATGGGATTTTCCAGGCAAGAGTACTGGAGTGGGGTGCCATCGCCTTTTACCTAATTACCTAGGTTAATTCTTATCCTCCTCACCTGTGTACAAAATCGGAAACTAAGACATTGATCACATCCTAGTCCNAACTCTTTGCGACCCCATGGACTGCAGCCTATCAGGCTCTTCCTTCCATGGGATTTTCCAGGCAAGAGTACTGGAGTGGGGTGCCATCGCCTTTTACCTAATTACCTAGGTTAATTCTTATCCTCCTCACCTGTGTACAAAATCGGAAACTAAGACATTGATCACATCCTAGTCCAGTCAAGGCCAGGCTTGTGCTGGAGCTGGCTCCTACTGGCTCTCAAGCCTCTCTCTCCAAAGCATAATTCTTCATGGTCCACCACAATATCCATTCCCAAATCCATCATAGCCTCACCTGTACTATTCAAAGAGCCAGCAAACATTTGCCTGGATGCTTGCTGTGTCTGAGCACATATCACAGTGAGACAGTTATCATTTCTATCATTCAGTTGGGGAAACTGAGACTCAGAGCCCTTTTTTTTTTTTTTTCCTCACTTTTTATTAACTCAACCATATTTAAAAGGAATCCAAGATGTCAAAAGCATTTTGCAGGATGCTACTGAAGTATCAATCAAGGACTCAGCTCTCAAATTGCACAAGGTGTGAGAGAGACAACAATGGAACAAGGAAGAAAGGGATGGGCAAGATGTGAATGAGAATGCAAAAGATGGGGCTATACTCCCATGGGGCACAGTCAGGGACCAAGTCCTGGATGCAGTGACATTGGAAGTACCTGGAAATGTGGCCCCAAGCTTTTCAGGTCCTGCTGGGTGAGGGGAATCTTCCCCTTTCTATCAGAACCAAGGTTTACCTTTATTTTTTCATTATGGTTTATTATAGGATATGGACTATAGTTCTCTGTGCTGCACAATATGACCTTGTTGTTTATCCATTCTCTATATAATAGTTTTCATCTGCTGGTCCCAAACTCCTAATTCAACCCTCTCCTGCACTCCTCCCCTTTGGCAAGATCTATTCTCTATGGAGACACAGACTTAAAATGACTTTTAACTACAAACTAAAGACTTAGGTCGATTCTCCCAGAGGTTGACCATAGGCCAAGGATTCAAGTGCAAGTGGAAAGGGAGTGGGAAAGTGAAAGAGGGAAGGGAAGGCAGCCAGTGACGGGAGTCACTGTGAAATGGTCTTACTAAGGAACTCTGAAAGACAGCATAGGATATGCCCCAAAGCTGCCCCAATAGAGAAGTCAGGGAACTGGAGCATTTATACACTTGCTCCCAACAGCATTGTTTGAGGTCAAGGGAACACAGAATGGATGTGACAGCATCTATTCCACTGCCCAATATTATGCAGCTAGAAAATTTGAAAACTATTCAAACTCCAAATCCAATACCTTTTTTGTTATAGACTGGAGTAGTTAATCACACTAACACTATGGGCAAAGTGCCATGCTGGTAAAAGTAAAGGTATTTGCCAAGTGACTTTGGTTTAACATGTCCAAGGAAATAAAATGTATCTTTTTGCTAATTTTTATCAATATAAGGATTAGGAAAAGCCATTCTAAGTCCCTTTGTTCATCCCACAAGAATTAACCAAATGCCTGTTCCCTGCCCCTTCTTCAGTAAGAGGTTGCCTTCTCTAGTTCAGCCACAGCTGCCTTGGGCAGGAATTCTACAGCCTTAAGCAGTAGTCCTTGAGCAGCTGCATCAACCTCTGATTACAGGCTCCAGAATCTACCATCCAAGGGATGATTAAAAATGACCTCCTGGCCACCTAGCCAATGGAATCTGGAGGATGTTCCTGTTTACTGAGCTCTGCTTCCCCTCTGCCTCCTGCTCCATCCCCTCCCCCACCTCATCCTCCATAGGAACCCACAAATAATCAAACAATTGAAGTCAGCAATCGTGGGCCAGTGGTAGCTAACCCAGCCTTAAGGATTTATTTAAAATTCTTCTGGAGAGGCAGGGAGTGTTTAAATAGCACGGTATGTCACTGGGATAAATAACTGGACCAGATTGTGATGAGTAGTGGGATTAGCGAGGAGGTGCAGAAAAGGACCACTGTTCTAGTTTTATAAACCCTATAAACTGCAACTATGGCTTGAAGACAGACTGGATGTCTTGTTCCATCCCCCAAAGCTCTGCTGAGACCTTCCCAGTTTCTCACTCTGGACAGAGGAAAAGGAACGTGGACAAATCCTGAGACTGCTCTTGGGATCGTCCAGTTTCCCCGAGCTCTCCAAGGGATTCTCTGATATTCTTGTCCCACCTTTGCACAACCCCAGCGAAGTGGACTCTGGAGCAGAGTGAAACCACTCTCAGGAAGGTGGGGATGCTGCCAGCTAGAAATACAGGAGGGGCAGATACTGTGCAGGCCCTGGCCTGCTCGGCCAAGTGTAGAGGGCATATTACCTTCCCCTGGACAAGGATGTAACTAGGGGCTCCGGTCCCCTGACCTTCTCTCAACCAGGTCCCCCAAAGGTGTCCTCATCATTCTAACCAGATTTCACCAGCATAAAAACAAGGGTATGTTTAGGTTGCAGGTCAAAGATCCACTCAGTACTCTACTTCAGCTCTCCCTTTTTCTGCAGGAGGAGCAGGATTCACCTTCCAGCTTTCTTGGCACAGGGAATCCTGAATTGAACCAGCCCGGACTCCCAGATGTCTCTACTTCCTTACCCAAGGAACAAGAACTATCCTCTTTCTAAAGCTACCCTGCCTCTCTGAGCTCAGCCATCCTTTGAGGCCCTCTTCTATCCCCCACTGGATTGCTGCAGCTCCCAGGCATCAGGCTGACCTGTTCAGAGGAGAAAGCACAGTTGCTGCCCATATTCATGGCCTTACTCCAGAGTCTCTGATCCCAAATGGGCACCTCGCAGGCTGACTTCAATTTTAGTCCCTGAAACACTGAATTTGGACACAAGTTTAAAACAAAACAACAAAAACAAGCAAAACTTCTTCTCAAACAACGTAATATAGCTTAGCCACAAGACGTTTAATTCTTCAGACCAAGGGAAGAAAAAGTTTCCAGTAAGTAAATGTAGATTGACGAATAAAATAAATCCAACCCGATTCTTCAACCAGATGCTCTGGAAAGAAGGCCCCTGGTTCTGTCTCACAGCTGTTTAAAAGAATCATTGTTTCTAATTCTTTCTTCCCATTGTACCAAGATCAATTGTGACAGGAACTGTTATTTGTCAGCTCATTGGTGCCTACATTCACTCATCACATGTAAAGTACATACTATGAACTTAGCCAGCTCTAGACAACTCTGCTCTCTGGGAGAACAAGCTCTAGGGATCCAGATTCCATACACCTGGGAATAAAGTGCATCGCAGGGTTCAGAAGCCTGGCCCTCAGCTCCTTGTCACTGAGGGGCAGAAGTGCAGTGAATGACTCAGGACCCAAGGAGCGCCCCAGGATAACATGGAGCCTCCTGTCTCCCTGTCAGGCCCCTGTGCCTCTCTCTGTCCCTAGGGCTCTCCCAGCCTAGGAACTGAGTGCAATGCAGGCGCTCAAAATGCAGTGGTGGCCAGAGTCGGCCCAAGGCACTTGCCTCTTCCGTGAGACAGGACGCAAAGCCGAGGCTCTCAACGACCTCAGGCTCTGGAGGCAGGCCAAGAACCGGCAAAGGGGAAGTGCAAGGAGGACCCAGGGCCCCAGCGCGTCCAACGCCCTTCAGAAGGCCAAGGGAGGCTCAGGGGCTGTTGGCTGGAACTCGCCTCCAGGGAACCCTCGGTTCAGTCGGGAAGAAGAGAACCGGATTAGGATCGGACACCACCACCCACCCAACCCCCCGGGCTGTCGGGGCCTGACGTCCCTGCACCTGCTCGCCTGGCAACTTCTCGCCAGGGAGTCCCGGGGGACCCCAGGAATAAGGGGGGGGGGGGTTCCTGCTGCCGCCCTTGGCGCGGAGAGAAGGAAGAACTCCCCAGGGAATCGAAGGGGAAGGACAAGCCTGGACCACAACTTTGTCCCTCAGAAGGCGGGCTGGCCAGGGTTCCGCGCCTACGCGGCCCCAGCGGAGTCCGCACGCCCTGGAACCCCCAGCGTCTGGGAAAGGAGGGAGGAGAACCGGCGCTGAGGGACTGAGAGGTTGACACGGAAGAAGCAGGGGACACTGCGAGCAAACTTTCAGCGAGGGGAGAGAGGACCGCCCAGTGCACCACACCTCGCGCCCCGCAACTTGCTCCGGGAGCCTTGCTCCCAGCCGCCCGCGCCCCGCGCCTTGCCTGCGTCCGGAACCGGCTGCATCTCGCGCGCGCTGCGGGGACCGTGGAATTGGAAAGTAGGGGGGCGGGGGTGGCCACGGAGCTCGTTCAGCAGTCGGCGGGCCAGGCTCCCTAGCAGCTCGGCAGAGCTAGCTGCAGCCGCGCAGTTGGGGGTCGGGCGCCCCGCCCCCCTCCGCCCTTCCTCGTCCTCTCTCCCGCCCCTCTCTCTTTATCTGCCTTTATCGGATCTGACCGCCCTCCCTTACTCTTTTCTCTAGCTCTCCACCTCTCCCTCCACCCTGGTTCCCCGGCCTTTCTTCTTCCCCCTCCTCTCGCGGCCCCCCGCCCCTTGGGGGCGGGGCTTCTCCCCTCCCTCCCAGACAAAGCTGTGGCTGCGCGTCGCCTCCTTCCCTCCTGCGAGTCAGGGCTCAGGCTGCCGGCGCCTCTTCCGGCCTGGGGTGGAGGGGTAGAAGTAAGAGGCTGGGGAGAATGAGCTGGCTCACTCATCGCATTCTCCGAAACCTCCGAAAGGGATGTAGTCTTTGCCCTTGGCTCGCTCTGGACGGTGATAGCCACTCCCAGAGATCAGTCACTCTGCCCCGCGAAGCCCACGTCGAGCGCCCTGGATTCCCCAAGCAGAGAATATGGGATATTTTTCCTAACACCTGCTTATTCCAGAAAGGGTTTGAGCTGAGCAAGGCCCTTTGGACTTCGCGGGCTTTCGCGGGCTGGCACACATGACAGCAATATGGAGGCCAAGTTTCTTTGTCCGCCTCTCACCTCCCCCTCTTAGCCATCCCTGAGCCTCCATGGCCTCTCAGTCTACAGGGATCCCTAGAGCACCCCAGATGAGGGGCGCCTTATCTGTTCCCTCCTTCTTATCGCAATTCTCCCCCAGCCCCACAAACCTACTATGGGCTTCCTGCAATGCAGGAGACCTGGTTCTATCCCTGGGTCGAGAAGATCCCCTGGAGGAGGGAATGGCAACCCACTCCAGTATTCTTGCCTGGAGAATTCCATGGACAAAGGAGGCTGACGGGCTACAGTCCATGGGGTCGCAGAGTCAGAGACGATTGAGCGACTAATATACATACTCCAGCCCTGTAGAGTTGATCTCCAGGCCTTTTGATGCCAGAGACGAAGGGTTAAACTATACCTCAGGGTACAGCTGTGTCAGCTCATCCGTCCTGGAAGCCAGACACACTTTATAAATTCATTGTTTGGTGCATGGAATGTGTTTCCCTTAGAAACAGTGTTATAAATGGTGATCTGCTTCCCAGGCTGGCCACAAAAGTCTTTTGAATCCAAATGCAGCTGAAGGTTAGTGGTGAAAACTGTGTCAGCTACCCCAGAACAAGGAGACCACTGATCAACTTTTTCTATAGGAAAAAACTCTTCTGGTTCCTTCCCAGTGAGTTGTAAAACACAAAGCTCAATCATTAATTCCCCCTCCCCCACCCCAAACTTTGGAGTTAATTCTCAGTAAGCTTCTTTGCTTTGCAGGTAATAGGAGCACCTTCAGGGAAATGTATTATGAGGACATGAGGATTTCCCTCCAACATTAAGGTCAGAATTACAGGGAGAGCTCCGTAAGAAGCAAATATAGAACTTGAAGGGCTTCCAGTAACCCGGAAAGTCTTCTTTGAGGAGCCAGCTCTTCTTTTTCATCACAGACTGGCCTTCCCTGCACCCCAGACATATGCCAAAGAGTGGCCATCACTTCCATCACTGGGGCTTAACGCTCCTGTTGAAGAAAACAGCCAGATAGTTTTTCATGTTTTCTTGCAAACTTCTACCCCCAGGAGGCACAAGACTCAAAGAAGCAGCAGAAAAGTATTTCTAGAGCCATCCTCCAGTAGAAATACAATGCATGCCCACAGATGCAATTTAAAACCTTCTAGTCACATTAAAAATAGTAAAAAACAAAGTGAAATTAATTTTAATAATATATTTTATATAAACCAACATAACCAAAATATTACTATTTCGATGTGTAGACAATATAAAGTTATTCATAAAATATTTTACATTCCATTTTTGTACTAAGGTTGAAATCAGGTGTGTATTTACACTACAGTTCAGTTCAGTCACTCAGTTGTATCCGACTCTTTGCGACCCCATGAACCGCAGCATGCCAGGCCTCCCTGTCCATCACCAACTCCCAGAGTCCACCCAAACCCATGTCCATTGAGTCAGTGATGCCATCCAACCATCTCATCCTCTGTCATCCCCTTCTCCTCCTGCCCTCAATCTTTCCCAGCATCAGGGTCTTTTCAAAAACTCTCAATTTGAGCATTAAATTTTGAAATAAAAATTTAAAAATACTTGATCTGTATTAAGGTTTTATGAAACTTTCACTTGAAAAAAGTATATTCACATGTACCCAAGTTGTTCCAACATGCTTAAAATTTCCCAATAATTATCAGTTTTTAAATTTGTTTTAATAATTAAGCTTACATAAACTTAATATTCAGTTCCACTAGTCACATTTCAAGTGCATAATAGTGACATGTAGTTAGTAGCTACCATATTGGGACTGCACAAATTTAAAGAGCAAGGAGGTCACTGAGGAGCTTGGAGTCTCAAAGCTGATTTCCCTTTTCTCTTTAGTGAAACAGTGACAGAAGTATCAAGCATGGTCAGAGAAAATGATTTTCAACATTGTTTTATGTCCCCCTGTAACATCTCAAGAGGCAGACTTTGTCTACCGAGATCAGAGTTCTACTTTGTGCCTGGGAAGAGAAGCAGGAGACGCAGAGAAGTCAGGAGGCCCAAAGCCTACTCTTCAATTGCAGTGTTTTCTGGGGGAAGGGAAGAAGAAGTAGGGGATATAGACAGGAGGAAATGCTACAACTTCTTTGTATGTGATTTCAACCAGAGTAAGAAGATATGTTGATGGACCAAAGGGAGTGCTGGGGATAAAATAGAGGAGATCACCTCACTGGCTGCCTCCTTCTTTCTCCAAGGTTCTCAGACACTGACCTGAAGTTGGAGGGGAGCCTCATTAAAGTCAACTTAGTGGATCGTTTATGTTACCCAAAGGGAGGGCCTGGGTTTAGCTTTCTGAGGTCACCCACAGTTCCTGCATGGCATGGCCCTGATGTAGAGTTTTCACCTGCTCCCAAGGACCAGGGGCCTCAGAAGAAAACTAAATTGTGAACCATGCCCTTCTGTAGCACCTAGGTTAGTCTGAGCTTCCTCAAACAGAATGTGAGGAAAGAACTTGGATGTAAGTCATGTACTTAGGAGTAGATCTCAGAAAGCAATAGCGTGAGACAAACAAGGAGAAAAAGTTAATACAGTATATACAACTGGTCCTCCATTCTTTTGGGGCCTCTAAGCAACTCTGTAAAATGCACCTCAGAATTGTTCTCTCTGAAGGTCAGGGAGCTGGAAATTTATCCACTGACTCTCATTCCACAACAGTTGAGGATTATTCCCAAGAAAGTTTACCTCTTCTTACTTCCTGGTTGTGTGAATATCTTTGACCTCAAGGAAACATCTGAGGTAGAAAAGCTAGAATCACTGCCGTTGACACTTGAGGTAGGACAAACTACTGTGTACGGAGCTGCCCACCCCAGCTATGCTGGGAGTGAACAGTGGGCTGAGGGAAGGTGACACAAAACATCTCCTCTAAGACCCAACTCGGAGAGGGCAAGTTGACCCTGGAAGATGATGGGGACTCAGAGGGACCATTGGTGAGGGCTGAGTTAAGGTTAGAGAAGACAGGGAGCACTGCAGAGCTCTGAAGGAGAATGGAGCACCCAAACCATGAGGTATACAAGCTGCAGATATTAGCACTATCTGCCAACCAAACACTGATGAATGGGGACACCACCCCTCAGCATTCTGCTTTCAAGGGATGGTGCAAAGCAGTCCCTCTGCAGGGCAGTCAAGGGAGCTCAGGCATTAGCCTTGAGAAGGGAAGAGAATATCCTCTAAAGATCCATCTTGGAGAGAGCTGGAAAGAGAAGAATAACTCAGAATTTTTAACCTAAGGAGACCAACAGGACTGTTTATCACATCAGACTCCATTTTTTTCCATCTGCTATGTAGGAGGTGAGAATCCGCAAAGGAAGATCCAGTGAGTTAATAGAGAAATAGGGAAGCCTAAGGGAGGTCTGCCCCTGGCACCTCAATACATCAGGACATAGCATAGTGGGATATCTAGAAATCTGTTTGAGAGGTGAAAAAAAGGCCCTCTTGGGAGATAATTTTCATTCTAGAGAAAGAAGAAACCAAGTTTGGCCCAGTAACAAACCTTTAGTTGAAAGAAAGGAGGTGAGGTTGTCATTGACCTTTGCCTCCAACCTGATTCCCTGGACAAATAGTGAGGGGAGGGGTTGAAAAGATAAAAGAGGCTTTAAGTCACAGCTTAAAGGAAACAGATTGGTTCATAAACTTCAGGGATACTCTGGGGCTCAACCAGACATGCTTGGGGATCCTGCTGCTAAGTAATATTTAAGGGACCAACACTCTAACACTCAGCTTCTCAATTTCAAGGTCTTGGTATGTTAACAACATTACCCAGAAAGTGGTAGATGGGTTGCCAGAATGATTACAAGTATCCTCTTTCTGCATACACTTTGCAGTTCCTCTCACAAAGAGGTAGAGTCTCCTTATCCACTTTGAATCTGGGTTGACATTGCAGCTTGCTTTGGCCATACATTAGAATGGGACAGAAGTCATACTGTACCTTTTCAGAACCTGGGCCTCAAGAAACCTTGCATTTTTCTGCTCTGTTGGAACATTACTTTGTCATGTGAATAAACCTGCATTAGCTGGCTGGAGAATGTCCCAGAGAAAAGACAGCCCAGCTAATCATCCAAGGCTCCAGATATGTGGGAGAGTACAAACAAGATCAGTGAAGACCCTTACCCAACCCAGAACTGACCACTGATGCACGGGGGAGCCCAGTTGAGTCTAGTCCAAATAGCCAACCAATAAAAGCATAAGGTAAATAGATGGTTGTTATTCTAAGTCACTAAATTTAAGGTAGTTTTGATCTTGGATGGCCTCAGGCTACAACAACTTGAAGCAGAACTTTAGTTCCTGGCCAGGGATTGAGGTCAGGTCGCAGTGCTGAGAGTGCTGAATCCTAGCCGTTGGACCAGTGATCAGCCGAAAAAAAAAATTCCTACAAAAATGGAAAATAGTGAAACAACGAGGAAAAAGAGTACAGTATGTGTGAATAGACACATGGGCAGACGTGTCATTGAGTCACGCCCTAGTGGCAATTTGAATTTTATGGGGCTTTTCTTCCAGTTTTCCTTTGGCCTGCTACNGTGATCAGCCGAAAAAAAAAATTCCTACAAAAATGGAAAATAGTGAAACAACGAGGAAAAAGAGTACAGTATGTGTGAATAGACACATGGGCAGACGTGTCATTGAGTCACGCCCTAGTGGCAATTTGAATTTTATGGGGCTTTTCTTCCAGTTTTCCTTTGGCCTGCTACTGCTGCTAAATCGCTTCAGTTGTGTCCGACTCTGTGCGACCCCATAGACGGCAGCCCACCAGGCTCCCCCATCCCTGGGATTCTCCAGGCAAGAACACTGGAGCGGGCTGCCATTTCCTTCTCCAATGCATGAAAGTGAAAAGTGAAAGTGAAGTTGCTCAGTCATGTCTGACTCTTAGCGACCCCACAGTCTAGAGCCACTAGGCTCCTCCATCCATGGGATTTTCCAGGCAAGAGTACTGGAGTGGGGTGCCATTGGGTTCCTTTGGCCAGTCATTCTGATTTGCCTGGTTCTGAGGCCATAGTTGGTATGTTTCAAGAACCTGCCATATGTGCATATTTATCTCTTAGTCAAGATGGATTTTAGTGAAGAGGCTTATGAGTGGTTGTCATCACTTACAATTGATGTGATCCCCCTTCCCTTTCTGACCTCCAAGGTGTCTTCCTGCACATGTGTAGTCAGGAGGTCTCCTTAACTTGGAGAATGAAGAATATGTTGTCTTTCACTCTTATCTGAGCAGGGCCCAGCCTCCTTCATCATCCTGCTTTTGTGGAGTTTCTATACACAAGGGAGAAACTGTTTAGCCTGGGGCCCATCTATCTCCTGCCTCAGTTTGTTACAGGGCAGTAGCTAACTGTGAAAGAACTTAGCAGGATTTTTTTTAAAAAAAGGTAACTGTGTGAGGTGATGGATTTGTTAACTAACTTTATTGGTGTAATTATTTTACAATATATATGTACATCAAATCATCACACTGTACCCCTTAAATCCATATGTCAGTTATATCTCAATAAAGCTGGGGAAAAGGGAAACACAAAAAATGAAAGTCTTTAATACAAAGAAAAAAAAGAATAGGATAAAGTATCTATGGCTGAAATGACTGAGGTGTTAGTGGACACAAGTCTGGAGTCCTCTGGATTATTTATGAGCCTGTGAGAGAGATGCACCTGGGGAACTCTCCTCCTACATACAGCCCCTTCCAAAGCAATGTAGAGGTATTTTCAGATGGCCAAAGCCTGAGTGAGGTGAAAATATTTAGATTTATGACTGTTAGTGTGATCCCATTTGTTCTCATAAATGGAGGAACTAAAGGACATTTTAATAACAAAGATTTTGTCATTGAACTCCACAAGTTTATCTTTCATGAGGAAGAATTATCTTAATTAAGAGTTTACTTTTTCCACTGATAAGTTTTCGTAGCATCTAAAATACCTATATGCAGAGTACATCATGAGAAATGCTGGGCTGGAAGAAGCACAAGCTGGAATCAAGATTGCCAGGAGAAATATCAATCACCTCAGATATGCAGATGACCCCACCCTTATGGTAGAAAGTGAAGAGGAACTAAAAAGCCTCCTGATGAAAGTGAAAGTGGAGAATGAAAAAGTTGGCTTAAAGCTCAACATTCAGAAAACTAAGATCATGGCATCTGGTCCCATCACTTCATGGGATATAGATGGGGAAACATTGGAAACAGTGCCAGACTTTATTTTTCTGGGCTCCAAAATCACTGCAGATGGTGGTTGCAACCATGAAATTAAAAGACGCTTACTCCTTGGAAGGAAAGTTATGACCAACCAGATAGCATTTTCAAAAGCAGAGACATTACTTTGCCAACAAAGGTCCATCTTAGTCAAGGCTATGGGTTTTCCAGTGGTCATGTATGGATGTGAGAGTTGGACTATGAAGAAAGCTGAGTGCCGAAGAACTGATACTTTTGAACTGTGGTGTTGGAGAAGACTCTTGAGAGCCCCTTGGACTGTGAGGAGATCCAACCAGTCCATTCTAAAGGAGATCAGTCCTGGGTGTTCATTGGAAGGACTGATGCTAAAGCTGAAACTCCAATACTTTGGCCACCTCATGCAAAGGGTTGACTCATTGGAAAAGACTCTGATGCTGGGAGGGATTGGGGGGAGGAGGAGAAGGGGACGACAGAGGATGAGATGGCTGGATGGCATCACTGACTTGATGGACATTAGTTTGAGTGAACTCTGGGAGTTGGTGATGGACAGAGAGGCCTGGCGTGCTGTGATTCATGGGGTCGTAGTCAGATGCAACTGAGCGACTGAATGGAACTGAACTGAAAATACCTATATGGATCTGGATTCATCCTCAGAGATAGGAGGGTGGATTAACATTTCTGTTTGCTTCGCATTTAAGTAAGCTCAGGAATATGCATCTCAAGCCCCAGACAGGAGCCATATCTTGTAAGATTTTCTCCCCTCCAGTGGAAATGCAGACAGGGACTGGTAAGACGGGGAAAGGATTCAAAGTACATGGACTTGGACTTCCCGGGTTAAGAGTCTGCTTTCTTTTCTTTTTTTTTTTTTTTTAATTTTTATTTTTTTAGTTTGTTTTGCTTTACAATACTGTACTCATTTTGCCATACATTGACATAAATCAGCCATAAGTGTACCTGAGTTCCCAATCCGGACCCCCTCCCTTCCCCCTCCCTCCCCATACCATCCCTCCAGATCATCCCCACCCATCAGTCCCCAGCCTTTTGGACTCTGTGGGAGAGGGAGAGGGTGGGAGGATTTGGGAATATGGCATTGTAACATGTATGATATCATAAGGGAAACGGATTGCCGGTCTAGGTTCGATGCAGAAGAGTCTGCTTTCTAATGCAGGGGATGCAGGTTCGATCTCTGACCAGGGAACTAAGATCCCACTGGCTGCTGGGTAACTAAGCATGTGTGGCACAACTGGAGAGCCTGTGCAGTGCAACCACTGAGCCTGCACCTGTGCTCCACAACAAGAGAAGCCACCACAATGAGAAGCCCATTCACAGCTTCTGGAGAAAGCCTGTGTACCACAATGAAGAACTTGTGTGTGGCAACAAAGACCCAGCACAGCCAGAAACAACAACAACAAAAATGGTACATGGACTCGACTAGCTTATTTCCAAGAAATGTGTCTCTTTTCACACAAAATATTTAGTGAAGCACCTTAAGGCTAAACTCTCTGGGCAGGTGTTCCTCTAAACAAAGTCCTTATAAATAGAATTTGGTAATTGAACTATGTTTCAGATTAGATAGGAGATTACATATGATTTTTCTAGGAATCCATCTGAGTTTCCTTAACCCCAAGGTTACATTCCATCAAAGCTCCCTTCCTATTTTTGGTTGTATGGAAATACTAATTATTTGGTGTGAAAATGTTATCCTGTCATAAGACAAATTAAATATACTTTCAAAGTTATATTCATAGAAGAGATATTTGCTAGACATCAACTGTATGCAGGTGCCATGCTAGGCATGGTAAGAAATAAGAATAATGGAGCCTAGAAAGATATTAGGCAGCATCTGCTTGTATAATGTCATTTGGCAGGCTCAGAAATTGAGACTCAGATAACTCACTACATCATTTAGTTACAAGAAAGAGAAGCTATTTGAACCAGCCTAGGAAAAAGTGAGACTGATTTTTTAAAATTATTTTAATTGGAGGCCAATTACTTTACAATATTGTAGTGTTTTTTGCCATACATTGACATGAATCAGTCATGGGTGTACATGTGTTCCCTATCCTGAACCCCCCTCCCACCTCCCTCCCCATCCCATCCCTCAGGGTTATCCCAGTGCACCAGCCCTGAGCACCCTGTCTCATGCATTGAGCCTGGACTGGTGATCTGTTTCACATAGCATAATATACATGTTTCAATGCTATTGTGTCAAATCATCCCACTCTCACCTTCTCCCACAGAGTCCAAAAGACTGTTCTTTACCTCTGTGTCTCTTTTGCTGTCAGAGACTGATTTTAAAGAAACAAGAGTTTCTTGCAGAACTCATGGGAAGGAAGTGAGTCAGGCCCAGGATGAACTAGAATATGCCCTCCAGGATTCAATCTGTGTGTGTGTGTGGTGTGTGCCTGTCTCTCTGTCTCTGTCTCTTTCTACCTGCTCCCTCCCTCTCTTCCTCCTTGCTTCTTATATTGCGGTCTCTCCACATCTGCCCAGATGAACATCTTTAAGTCTACAAGCACTTAGATTTTGTACCCAACTTCAACACACTCAGTCTCTATGGACAGCAGCAGGGCAGGGCCAAGATTTCTCAAAATGGGGACAGGTGCACAGAGGGGGAAAGTATTTAGTCTCTACTGAGTGGTCACATCATCTGTTCATCTCACATCTGTTGGCCTTTACACCTCTGGCAGCCCAGGTTCATGTTTAGGGAGTGCCCCTCTCCATGAGGGCCCCACTCACCCCATGAATTCCTCAGTGTTCTCATAGCACTGTTTCAAAATGCATCTACAAGGACCACTTTCTTGGGTCAACCAGCCCAAGAACCAAGTTGGTGTCTTATTTATCAGTTCATCTCCTTCTCCATCTGCAGTGTACTTCCAGTACACTGTTAAGTACTCAACACATATTTGATGAATGAAAAAATGAATCACATTTCCTTGTTTGCCAAGTTACAAGCATTAACTCATTTAATGCTCATACAACCCTAGGAGGAGAGGGTATTTTATTTTCATTTTATAGATGAGGAAACTGAGGGACAGAGTGGCTAGGTACCTTTCTCATGACCACAGCCAGCAGGTGCTAGAACAGGAATATGAACCTGGGAAATGAATCTCAAGTCCCTCTCTGAACCCTTACGTTTTTCCATCTCCTCAGCCAGGCACAGGGGAAACACCCACTAATCATCACTCAGACTGCTAGCCTTGATGGCGTCATAGCGGGTACCAGATTTTCTTGTCACTTTGAATGTGGCTGTACTGAAGTTTGTAGCTAGCCTGATTTTAGGGGCAGCAAAGATAGGTTGACCTTTTTGCTAGGTAAGCAGAGGAATCTTCATCTCTGAATTATAATGACATTAACAGGATATGTTTGTATTAGCTGGTCTATTTCTTTAGCAGTTAATTCGGTGAATGTTTATAGGCAGCTCCCAGGTACCACACATTATTTTAAACATTGGGGACATAGCAGTAAATAAAAAGGATGAAAATTCCTGTCTCTATACCTCATGGAATTTCCATTCTAGTGAAATACTTGTCAGGAGACCTGAGTTCTGCATGTACCTCTTGATAAGGTTGCTTGAGAGCCCTCACAACACAGTGGCTAGCTTCTCCCAGAGAGAATGATCCGAGAAGGTGGCAGTAGTTAAAGTCTTTCATGACCTAGCCTCAAAAACACACATTGTCTTTGCTATTGCATTCTTTAGGAATAAGTTATAAAATTCATGCACACTCAAGGGGAGGGAAATTAGGTCTACCTTTAAGGAAGGAGTGTTAAAGAATTCTGAAATCACTATACTCCGAGACAAGAATTTTGATGCAGGTGGATTCTTCGGGAGGTAATCCTAGAAAGCACCAGTGAGGGAGTGGATCGGTGGATCAAGGGGAAGAGTAAGGCCAATTAAAGTTGTGATAATAAGCAGGCTACCCCTGTGGGCAAAGGGAGCTCAACTGTACAAGTTCTCTGAGAGACTGTGTGGAATGTGCCTTAGACTTACCTCATTGGAGGGTGGAACACTAGGGCATTTGCCAACTGTACCAGTCCTTCATTGGTTGAGATTAAACCCCTGAATCCACTTCTGTGTACAGCTGTCTTCAGTTGAGAAAATGCTCAGGATTTCCAAATTTTAAGCAGAGAAAAAGCAAGATACACAGATGCTTATGGTGGTAGGAAGCTATCAGTGTGCTGGAAACTATCTTCCTTTGCAGCTGTAGGTGAACTCAAGTAGGCTAGGGGACAGAGATGATATTGGGGCCTCAACATTGTCTCTTAACAGCCTGAAAGGCTGCCCATTTATTAGTCCTTGCCCAAGGCTTCCCAGGTGGCTCAATGGTAAAGAATCAGCCTGCCAATGCAGGAAGATGCAGGAGATGCAAGTTCAATTTCTGGGTTGGGAAGATACCCTGGAGGAGGAAATAGGATCCTCTCCAATATTCTTGCTGGGAAGATCCCATGGACATTGGAGATTGGTAGGTTACAACCCATAGGGTTGCAAAGAGTTAGACAATAAAGGGATGGGCAAGAGAAACCAAGTAGACACAAATGCCCCTTTTCTTCCTCCTCCTACTAATACAGTGGTGATTTTGATATTGAACAACATGAAATTTACTCAAAGCACTAAGTAGAATAAAGGAGATTATCATGATAGAAGTCACACTTTCTAAAGAAGATATGTCTTCTTTAGAAAGCTATAAACATCTAAACACCAAATAATATGGAAACTAAAGATATAAAACAAAAATTACTAGAAATGTGAGGAAATTCCACTTAAAATGATTGTTAGAGGACTTCTGGTTCAAGGTGATGGAGTAGAAAGACATGCACTCATCTCTTACTATGAGAACAAAACCTACAACTAGCTATGGAACAACCATCAACAGGAGGATGCTGGAACCAACCAAAAAGAGATACCCCACATCTAAAGACAAACAAGAAGCCACAGAGAGATGGTATTGGGGTGGGGGGCAATCACGATAAAATCAAATCCCATACCCACTGGGCAGGTGACCCACAAACTGGAAATCAATAATACCAAAGAATTTCTCCCACTGTTGTGAAGGTTCTGAGCCCCATATCAGGCTTCCCAGCCTGGAGATCTGGGAAAGGAAGTGAGAATGCCCAGGGACTCTGGCCTTGAAGGCCACAGGACTTGGGAAAATGGAGACTCCCCCAGTCTTGGAGGGCACAAACAAAATCTTGCACATACCAAGACCCAGAAGAAAGGATCAGTGACCCCCAGGCAACTGAACCTAAACTACCTGCTAGTACTGGAAAGTCTCCTGTGGAGTAATGTGTCAGCAGGGGCTTACCACAGGGATGGGAGGACTGGCAGCATTAGGTCAGGAAGACACCCCTTTGCATAGACCCTCTTGGAGTTCACCATTAACCCTACCAATAGAGCTAGCTGACACCAGGGCTGGGTCACCTCAGGACAAATAATTAATTTATTATATTTTTCATACTGTTCCTGGGGTTCTCAAGGCAAGAACACTCAAGTGGTTTGCCATTCCCTTCTCCAGTGGACCATGTTTTGTTAGAACTCTCCACCATGACCTGTCCATCTTGGGTGGCCCTACACAGCATGGCTCATAGTTTCATTGAGTTAGACAAGGCTGTGGTCCATGTGATCAGATTGGTTAGTTTTCTGTGATTGTGGTTTTCAGTCTGTCTGCCCTCTGATGGAGAAGGATAAGAGGCTTATGGAAGCTTCCTGATGGGAGAGACTGAATGAGGGGGAAACGGGTTTGTTCTGATGGATGGGGCCATGCTCAGTTCAGTTCAGTTCAGCTCAATCACTCAGTCGTGTCCGACTCTTTGTGACCCCATGAATTGCAGTACGCCAGGGCTCTCTGTCCATCAACAACTCCCAGTTTATCCAAACTCATGTCCAACGAGTCAGTGATGCCATCCAGCCATCTCATTCTCTGTCATCCCCTTCTCCTCTTGACCCCAATCCCTCCCAGCATCAGAATCTTTTCCAATGAGTCAACTCTGAGTGAGGTGGCCAAAGTATTGGAGTTTCAGCTTCAGCATCAGTCCTTCCAATGAACACCCAGGACTGATCTCCTTGCAGTCCAAGGGACTCACAAGAGTCTTCTCCAGCACCACAGTTCACAAGCATCAATTCTCTGGTGTTCAGCTTTAATCCAACTTTCAGTTGATGGGTAGGGCTCTGTTCCCTCCCTGTTGTTTGACCTGAGGCCAAATTTTGGTGGAGGTAAGGAAGATAATGACATCCTTCAAAAGGTCCCATACATGGACTGCTGCATTCAGTGCCCCCAACCCAGGTATCACCAACCCATGCCTCTGCCGAAGACTCCTGGACACTCACGGGCAAGTCTGGGTCAGTCTCTTGTGGGGTCACTGCTTCTTTCTTCTGGGTCCTGGTGCACACAAGGTTTGGTTTGTGCCCTCCAAGAGTCTGTTTCCCCAGTCCTGTGTAAGTTCTGGCAGCTCTACGGTGGGGATAATGGCTACCTCCTGCAAGACATGCCATACCCAGAGCCCCTGGCCCTGCAGCAGTCCACTGCTGGTCCATACTTCTGCAGGAGACACTAAAACACAGTTCTACCTCAGTCTCTGTGGGGTCTCTGGGTCCTGGTGTGTACAAGGTTTCTTTGAGCCCTCTAAGCATCTCTGGTGGGTACAGGGTTTGATTCTAAATGCAGTTTTGCCCCTGCTATCATCTTGCTGGAGCTTCTCCTTTGCCTTTGGATGTGGAGTATCTTTTTTTGGTGGGATCCAACATTCTCCTGTTGGCAGTTGTTCAGAAGTGAGCTGTCCAGATGTTTAAGTGAGTTTTGCATGGTTCTATATATTCTTTTCCTCAGATCAGGTACTCCTGTCCACTCTCAGCTGGTGTTCTGTATACACTTCTGTGTTGGAAGGTGTATTCCTGATGTATCCATGGAGAGAGATGTACTCTGCATCCACCACCTACTCCTCCACCATCTTGTTTCCCCAATAGATAGGGAAACAATGGAAACAGTGAGAGACTTTATTTTGGGGGGCTCCAAAATCACTACAAATGGTGACTGCAGCTATGAAATTAAAAGATACTTGCTCCTTGGAAGAAAAACTATGACCAACCTAGACAGCATGTTAAAAAGCAGAGACATTACTTTGCCAGCAAAGGTCCATCTAGTCAAAGCTATGGTTTTTCCAGTGGTCATGTATGGATGTCAGAGTTGGACTATAAAGAAGGCTGAGCACCAAAGAATTGATGCTTTTGAACTGTGGTGTTGGAGAAGACTCTTGAGAGTCCCTTGGACTGCAAGGAACTCCAACCAGTCCATCCTAAAGGAAATCAGCCCTGAATGTTCATTGGAAGGACTGATGCTGAAGCTGAAACTCCAATACTTTGGCCACCTGATGCGAAGAACTGACTCATTTGAAAAGACCCTGAGGCTAGGCAAGATTGAAGGCAGGAGGAAAAGGGGACAAAAAAGGATGAGATGGTTGGATGGCATCACTGACTCAATGGACATGAATTTGAGCAAGCTCTGGGAGTTGGTGATGGACAGGGAAGCCTGGCATGCTGCAGTCCGTGGGATCACAAAGACACAACTGAGAGACTGAACTGAACGAACTGGAGTGTGACCCCACCCATCAAGAGATAATTAGATTAAAGTTTTACTGAGCAAGGCCCTGCCCACCAGAGAAAGACTGAGTTTTTTTCCATCACCAGTCCCTCCCATCAAGAAGTTTATACAAGCCTCTCTCATCCAACAGAGGGCAGAAAGAAGCAAGAAGAAGCACAGCCCCACAGCTATTAGAACAAAAACCATATTACAGAAAGTTAATCACAATGAAAAATCAGAAAGTTATGTCCCAGATGAAGGGATAAGACAAAAACCAAGAAAAACAACTAAATGAAGTGGAGATAGGCAAACTTCCAGAAAAATAATTCAGAATAATGATAGTAAAAATGATCCAGGATCTAAGGAAAAGAATAGAGAAGATGCAAGAAATGTTTATCAAAGACCTACAAGAAGTCCAGCTGAGCTATTTCAAATCCTGATGATGCTGTTTAAGTGCTGCACTCAATATGCCAGAAAATTTGGAAAACTCAGAAGTGGCCACAGGACTGGACAAAATCAGTTTTCATTCCAATCACAAAGAAAGGCAATGAAAAGGAATGTTCAAACTATTACAATTGAGCTCTTTTCACATGCTAGCAAGGTAATGCTCAAAATCCTTCAAGCTAGGCTTCAATGGTACATGAACTGAGAATTTCCAGATGTACAGTTCAATTCAGTTCAGTCGCTCAGTTGTGTCCAACTCTTTGTAACCTAATGGACTGTGGCAAATCAGTGTTCCCTGTCTGTCACCAACTCCTGGAGCTTGCTCACACTTATGACCATTGAGTTGGTTCATCTCAACCTCTATCATCCCCTTCTTATCCTGCCTTCAATCTTGCCCAGCCTCAGGAACTTTTTCGATGAGGCAGTTCTTCCCATCAGGTGGCCAAAATATTGGAGTTTCAGCCTCAGCATCAATTCTTCCAATGAATATTCAGGATTGATTTCCTTTAGGATTGACTGGTTGGATCTCCTTGCAGTCCAAGGGACTCTCAAGAGTATTCTCCAAACCACAGTTCAAAAGCATCAGTTCTTTGGCGCTCAGTTTTCATCATGGTCCAATTCTCACATCCATACACGACTACTGGAAAAACCATAGCTTTGACTAGGTGGACCTTTGCTGGCAAAGTAATGTCTCTGCTTTTTAATATGCTAAGTTGGTCGTAGCTTTCCTTATAAGGAGCAAGTGTCTTTTAATTTCATAGCTGCAGTCACCATCTGCAGTGATTTTGGAGCCCCACAAAATAAAGTCTCTTACTATTTCTATTGTTTCCCCACCTATTTGCCATGAAGAGATGGGCCCAGATGACATGATCTTAGTTTTCTGAATGTTAGTTTTAAGCCAGCTTTTTCACTCTCCTCTTTCACCTTCCTCAAGAAGCACTTTAACTTCTCTTCTCTTTCTGCCATAAGGGTGGTATCATCTGTACATCTGAGGTTATTTACATTTTTCCAGGCAATCTTGATTTCAGCTTGTGCTTCATCCAGCCTGGCATTTTGCATGATGTATTCTGCACAGAAGTTAAACAAGTAGTATAAAAATATACAGCCTTGACATACATCTTTCCCAATTTGGAACCAGCCCATTATTACATGTCAGGTTCTAACTTTTGCTTCTTGTTCCGCATACAGATTTCTCAGGAGACAGATAAGATGGTACGGTATTCCCATCTCATTAAGAATTTCCCATAGTTTCTTGTGATCTACACAGTCAAGGCTTTAGCATAGTCAATGAAGCAAAAGTAGATGTTTTTCTGGAATTCTCTTACTTTTTCTATGATCCAATGGATGTTGGCAAATTGATCTCTGGTTCCCCTGCCTTTTCTAAATCCAGTTTGAACATCTGGAAGTTCTCAGTTCACATACTGTTGAAGCCTAGCTTGGAGAATTTTCAGCATTACTTGGCTAGTGTGTGAGATGAGTGCAATTGTGTGGTAGTTTGAACATTCTT
Organism: Neotragus moschatus; assembly: GCA_006410615.1. Lineage (NCBI taxonomy): Eukaryota > Metazoa > Chordata > Mammalia > Artiodactyla > Bovidae > Neotragus > Neotragus moschatus. The sequence continues at coordinate 232,518 of SJYA01001828.1, forward strand.
TAACATTGTCTTTCTTTGGGTTTGGAGTGAAAACTGACCTTTTCTAGTCCTGTGGCCACTGCTGAGTTTTCCAAATTTGCTGGCATATTGAGTGCAGCACTTTCACAGCATCATCTTTTAGAGTTTGAAATAGCTCAGCTGGAATTCCAGTACCTCCACTAGCTTTGTTCATGCTACTCTTTCTTAAGGCCCACTTGACTTCGCACTCCAGGATGTCTGGCTCTAGGTGAATGATCACACCATCGTGGTCTATCTGTGTCATGAAGATCTTTTTTGTATAGTTCTTTTGTGTATTCTTGCCTCCTCCTTTTAATATCTTCTCTTCTGTTAGGTCCATACTGTTTCTATCCTTTATTGTGCCCATCTTTGCATGAAATGTTCCCTTGGTATCTCTAATTTTCTTGAAGAGATCTCTGGTCTTTTCCATTCTATTGTTTTCTTCTATTTATTTGTATTGTCCACGTAAGAAGGCTCTCTTATCTCTTTGCAACTCTGCATTCAGATAGATATATCTTTCCTTTTCTCCATTGCCTTTCACTTCTCCTTTTCTCAGCTATTTCTAAGGCCTCCTCAGACAACCATTTTGGCTTTTTGAATTTCTTTTTCTTGGGGATGGTTTTGCTCATAGCCTCCTCTACAATGTTACAAACTTCTGTCCATGGTTTTTCAGGCACTCTGTCTATCAGATCTAATCCTTTGAATCTATTTGTCACTTCCACTGTATAATCGTAAGGGATTTGATTTAGGTCATACCTGAATGGTCTAGTGGTTTTCCCTACTTTCTTCAATTCTGTCAAATTCAAGCCTGAATTTGACAATAAGGAGCTCATGACCTGAGCCTGGTCTTATTTATGCTGACTGTATAGAGCTTCTCTATCTTCAGTTGCAAAGAATATAATCATCTGATTTCAGTATTGACTATCTGGTTGTGTCCATGTGTAGAGTCATCTCTTGTGTCGTTGGAAGTGGGTACTATATCAGTGCAATCTCTTGGCAAAACTCTGTTAGTCTTTGCCCTGCTTCATTTTGTACTCCAAGGCCAAATTTGCCTGTTATTCCACGTATCTCTTGACTTCCTACTTTTGCATTCCAGTCGCTTATAATGAAAAGGACAATTTTTGGGGTGTTAGTTCTAGAAGGAAATGGCAACCCACTCCAGTATTCTTGCCTGGAGAATCCCATGGATGGAGGAGCTTGGTGGGCTACAGTCCACGGGTCGCAAAGAGTCGGACACGACTGAGTGATTTCACTTTCACTCTCGAAGGTATTGTAGGTCTTCTTAGAACCATTCATCTTCAGCTTCTTTGGCATTGGTGGTTGGGACATAGACTTGGAGTATTGTGATACTGAATGGTTTGCCTTGGAAATGAACAGATATCATTCTATCATTTTTGAGATTGCCCCCAAGTGCTGCATTGTTGACTATGAGGACTACACCATTTCTTCTAAGGGATTCTTGTCCTCAGTAGTAGATATAATGGTCATCTGAATTAAATTTGCCCATTCTGGTCCATTTTAGTTCACTGATTCCTAAAATGTCGCTTGCCATCTCCTGTTTGATCACTTCCAATGCACCTTGATTCATGGACCTAATATTCCAGGTTCCTATGCAATACTGTTCTTTACAGCATTGAACTTTACTTCCATCACCAGTCACATCCACAACTGGTGATTGTTTTTGCTTTGGCTCAGCCTCTTCATTCTTTCTGGAGCTATTTCTCCACTCTTGTCGAGTAGCATATTGAGCACCTACCGACCTGAAGAGTTCATCTTTCAGTGTCATATCTTTTTGCCTTTTCATACTGTTCATGGGGTTCTCAAGGCAAGAATACTCAAGTGGTTTGCCATTCTCTTTTCTAGTAGGCCACATTTTGTCAGGACTCTCCACTATGATCCATCTGTCTTGGGTGGCCCTAGGCGGCATGGTTCATAGTTAGAGGAACCAGAGATCAAAATGTAGAGGAACCAGAGATCAAATTGCCAACATCCGTTGAAACATAGAAAAAGCACGGGAATTCCTTAAAAAATCTACTTCTGCTTCATTAACTACACAAAAGCTTTTGACTGTGAATTACAACAGACTATTGAAAATTCTTTAAGAGATGGGAATATTAGACCACCTTACCTGCTTCCTGTGAAAACTGTATGTAGGTCAAGAAGCAACAGTTAGAATCAAATATAGAACAATGGACTAGTTAACATTTGGGAAAGGATTATCATAAGGCTGTGTATTGTCACTCTGCTTATTTAACTTCGATGCAAAGTACATAATGAGAAATGCCAGGCAGGATAAAGCTCTAGCTGGAGTCAAGATTGCTAGGAGAAATATCAATAACCTCAGATATGCAGATGACATTATCCTAATGGCAGAAAGTGAAAAGGAACTAAAGAGCCTCCTGATAAAGGTGAAAGAGGAAAGTGAAAATTCTGGCTTAAAACTCAGTATTCAAAAAACCAAGATCATGGCATCCCATCCTATCACTTTGTGGCAAATAGATGGGGAAAAAATGGAAACAGTGAGAGACTTTATTTTCTTGGGCTCCCAAATCACTACAGATGGTGACCGCAGCCACGAAATGAAAGACGCTTGCTCCTTGGAAGAAAAGCCATGACAAACCTAGACAGCATATGAAAAAGCAGACATCAGTTTACTGATAACGGTCCATATAGTCAAAGCAATGATTTTTCCAGTAGTCATGTATGGATGTGATGGTTGGAGCATAAGGAAGGCTGAGTGCCAAAGATTTGATGCTTTTGAATTGTGATTCTGGAGAAGACTCTTGAGACTCCCTTGGACCACAAGGAGATAAAACCAGTCAATCCTAAAGGAAATCAACCCTGAATTCTCATTGGAAGGACTGATGCTGAATCTCCAATACTTGGCCACCTGGTGTGAAGAACTGACTCACTGGAAAAGACCCTGATGCTGGGAAAGAATGAGGGCAGAATGAGAAGGCGGTAACAGAGGATGAGACAGTTGGATGACATCACTGACTCAATGGACATGAGTTTGAGCAAACTTCAGGAGAGAGTGAAGGACAGGGAAGCCTGGCATGTTGCAGTACATGGGGTCACAAAGAGTTGGACATGACTGAGCCCCTGAACAACAACAAGAAGTACTAAAGAACAGACGATCAGAGATGAATCATACTCTAAAAGGAATCAATAGCAGAAGAACGGATAAATGACCTGAAGCACAGAATGGTGGAAATCACTGCCACAGGACAGAATACAGAATAAAGAATGAAAAGAAATGAAGACAGCGGAAGATAGCCTAAGAGACCTCTGGGATGACACAACATTCACATCATAGGTGACTCACAAGGAGAAGAGAGAAAGGACCTTAGAAAATATTTGAAGAGATAATAGTTGAAAACTTTCCTTACATGGAAAGAAAATAATCAACCCAAGTCCAGGAAGCACAGAGTCCCAGGTAGGATGAACCCAAGGAGGAACACAACAGTTTGATAATGGTAATCAAACTGACAAAAATTAAAGACAAAGATAAAATATTAAAAGCAACAAGGGAAAAATCATAAATAACATACAAGGGAACTTCCATCAGGCTATCAGCTGATTTCTCAACAGAAACTCTACAAGTCAGAAGGGAATGGCACTATATATTTAAAGTGATGAAAGGGAAGAAGCTATAACCAAGAGTACTCTGCCCAGTAAGACTCTTATTCAGATATGATGGAGAAATCAAAAGCTTTCGAGACAAGCAAAAGTTAAGAGAATTCAGCACCACCCAAATAGCTTTACAAAAATGCTAAAATAACTTCTCTAGACAGGAAACACAAGAGAAGGAAAAGACCTAACAGAAAATAAACCCAAAACAAGAAAATGGTAATAGGACCATACATAATTACCTTAAATGTAAATAAATTAAGTGCAACAATCAAAAGACATAGACTGAAAACTTGGGCATGTATGCACTTCCACTTACCACGTCACTCTGCTTGACCCCCCAAATTGTATGCAATTATTTCATATTGTTAAGTTAATCATATTCCCATTATGGCTTGCAATTGTAATTATCTTTTATTTTTTGTCTGGCTATTGATTGTGAAAACTGATAAACATCTTTCACTATTGTGATTATGTAACTACTGCTCACTTAATAGTATTGTATCATGATTGGTCAACAAAAATAATAATAAAACTCTGTATTGCCAACACTAGGATTTAATAGAAAAGCCTGTAATTACTTTTAAAAATCCAGTTGCATATCAGAATTATCTTGAAATTTTTTTTGAAAAATACAAATGTCCAGATATTGCTTTTTGTTTCTCCAGAGCTCCAAATATGTTTCTAATGAGCAATCATGTATAAAAACAGCTGGACTATATGAGGTTCTTTTACTTTTATTTAATTTGTTTCACTTTTTCTGTTTCATTATCAGTGCTTCTATTTAATTTAGTTTATGTTTCTCAGTTTTCCATCTTTTGTTTAATGTTCTTTGTCAAGACTTTATCAAGCACAGTAGAAAAGCTTTTGAATACATATATATAAATAATATGTAAAATATATATATTTTAGAAAACTTATTAACTTTTGCCTAAAACTAAAACATTTATGACATTTTGATTCTACTAATTTGACTTAGTTTGAATGGAATGCTAGGTTTCTAATTAAAATAAAATTGATATGCAACAAGCAACAAATGTTAACTGTATAGCACAGGGAACTAGAGTCAATATCTTATAACAACCTGCAATGAAAATAATTTCAAAACTAATATATGTGTATAGGTAACTGAGTCACTTTGCTGTGCATGTGAAACACTGTGAGTGAACATATTTCAGTAAAATATATATCAAGAAAAAAATAAAATTATTGTTAGAGATTTAAATATAACTTTTTATTTTGACCTAACAAAAGTAAATTGAAGGTGACAAAGTAACTATATAATACAATCAACATACCTAAATCTTTTGAATAAAGAATAGATTGTATAGTCATGGATCATTTGTAAAAACTGATCATGTTTTTGACTACATTTTTTAATCATAATTCAATAAAACTATAAGTAATTGAGTAATCAAAATTTTACAACTTGGAAACTAAGAAACAGATTTTTAGATATCCAAGGATATTAATAAAGCAATTAGAAACTATCTAGAAATCAATAAAGAAGCGAATAATTCATATCAAAACCTATTAGTAGTAAAAAACTATATCCAAAGGAAAATAGACTGTGTAGCCTTAAAATTTCATTATTAACTTAGAAAGATAAAGGAATATAGTGATCAGTTTTTAAAAATTAGAAAAGAGCAAAAAATTCAAAGCAAAAGAAAATACGAAGAAGAAATTAATAAAGAAAAGCTGATTAATGAAGGAAGGAGATACAGGAAAGTATAAAATAAAAATTATCAAAGATTATTTACCCAATTCTATATATTTGAAGACAAAACAGGATTTTCTAGCAAAATTGACCCCCAAAGAAGAAGTTTGAATAGACAAATTAATTATAATAAATGACAAATTATTATAATACTTATAATAAAAGTAGTAATTAAAGCTCTACCACTGGAGGGGGGGAAAGGCATCAAAACTAGATGGACTCACAGACCTCTAAAGTAAGAAAATCTTTAACGTTATTTATTTTAGATCATGGACAAGTGATTTAAAGCTTCATAATTTCTTTTATTAGGAAGGATATATTGTCACCCTGCTTATTTAACTCATATGCAGAGTACATCATGTGAAATGCCAGGCTGGATGAAGCACAAGCTGGAATCCAGATTGCCAGGAGAAATATATAACTTCAGATATGCAGATGATACCACCTTTGTGGTAGAAAATGAAGAACTAAAGAGCCTCTTGATGAAAGTGAAAGAGGAGAGTGAAAAAGTTGGCTTAAAACTCAACATTCAAAAAACTAAGATCATGGCATCTGATCCCATCACTTCATGGCAAATAGATAGGGAAAGAATGGAAACAGGGAGAGATTTTATATTTTGGGGCTCCAAAATCACTGCAGATGGTGACTGAAGCCATAAAATTAAAAGATGCTTGCTCCTTGGAGAAAAGATATTACCAATCTAGTCAGCATATTAAAAAGCAGAGACGTTACTTTGCTAACAAAGGTCTGTCTAGACAAAGCTATGGTTTTTCCAGTAGTCATGTATGGGTGTGAGAGTTGGACTATAAAGAAGGCTGAGCACTGAAGAATTGATGCTTTTGAACTACAGTGTTGGAGAAGGCTCTTGAGAGTCCCTTGGACTGCAAGGAGATCCAACCAGTCCACTCTAAAGGAAATCAGTCTTGAATATTCATTGGAAGGACTGATGCTGAAGCTGAAACTCCAATACTTTGGCCACTTATGTGAAGAGCTGACTCACTGGAAAAGACCCTAAGGCTACGCAAGATTGGAGGCAGGAGGAGAAGATGACAGAGGATGAGATGGTTAGGTGGCATCTGGAATCAAGATTGCCTGGAGAAATATCAACGACATCAACGACAGAGGATGAGATGATTGGATGGCATCACTGACATGAGTGTGAGCAAGCTCCTGGAGTCGGTGATGGACAGGGAAGCTTGGTGTGCTGTAGTCTATGGGGCCACAAAGAGTCATATGTGACTGAGTGACTGAACTGAATCTCTTTTATGAAGCCACAATAACCTGAATATTTAATTCTGATACTGAAATACAAAAACTAAAAACTGTAATCAATTGCCCTTGTGAATATAGTTGTAAAAATCCTTGAAGATTGCTAGCAAACAGAACTCATCCTTGTACCTGGAGTGTGACACTGTGACAATGTGTGATATATTTCAAGAATGCAAGGCCAGTTCAAAATCAGCAAATCTGGCAACTTAATTCATTAGACCATATAATAAATAATTAAATGGTGAAAAGCCATTTGAAAAAAATGAGCAGCCACTTAACTAAAATGCTAAATTATAAACTGTTTAAATATACAATAAAGACAATTTACCAAGATTCAGTGACAAATATTCCAAGAACAAACACTTAACATAAATCAGCAACTTCAGAGGATGCTCAACTTCATTATTATTATGCAGTATCACCTTGGAACTCTAGTAATTGCAGTATGGTCAGAAAAAAAAGAAACTGACTAATTAAAAAACACTAAAGTGATTAAGAAAAGAATTTAATTGTATCTGACTAGATATGACAAATATATAAAAACAAATATCTAGTCTGTACAATACATGCAGAGAAATAGATATTGGATATATAGCCCATGTAAAATATCAAAAAAGACTATTAGAATGTTCTGGAAGACTTCATCCAACAAGCCATGTCATTTACTAGGTGATATCTTCCTATGTAGGACAAAAGGTGGTAAATATACATGCATTAGCTTTAGCATTTTCATTATTTTACTGAGATATACTTGACTATTTTAATGCCACTGTTTCCCCATCTATTTCCCATTAAGTGATGGGACCAGATGCCATGATCATTTTCTGAATGTTGAGATTTAAACCTTTTTTTGGGCTCCAAAATCACTGCAGATGGTGACTGCAGCCATAAAATTAAAAGACACTTACTCCTTGGAAGAAAAGTTATGAGCAACCTAGATAGCATGTTGAAAAGCAGAGACATTACTTTGCCAACAAAGGACCGTCTAGTCAAGGCTATGGTTTTTCCAGTGGTCATGTATGGATGTGAGTTGAACTGTGAAGAAAGCTGAGAGCCAAAGAATTGATGCTTTTCAACTCTGGTGTTGAGAAGACTCTTGAGAGACCCTTGGCCTACAAGGAGATCCAACAAGTCCATTCTGAAGGAGATCAGCTCTGGGATTTCTTTGGAAGGAATGATGCTAAAGCTAAAACTCCAGTACTTTGGCCACCTCATGCAGAGTTGACTCATTGGAAAAGACTCTGATGCTGGGAGGGATTGAGGGGAGGAGGAGAAGGGGACGACAGAGGATGAGATGGCTGGATGGCATCACTGACTCGATGGACGTGAATCTGAGTGAACTCCGGGAATTGGTGATGGACAGGGAGGGCTGGCGTGCTGTGATTCATGGGGTCTCAAAGAGTCAGACACAACTGAGCGACTGAACTGATTTTAATGCCAAATACAATTGAAGGAAGTGTACTATTTTATATGTCAAAGCCTTTGACTGTGTGGATCACAACAAACTGGAAAATTCTTAAAGAGATGGGAATACTGGACTACCTTACCTGCCTCTTGAGAAATCTGTATGCAGGTCAGGAAGCAACAGTTAGAACTGGACATGGAACAGCAGACTGGTTCCAAATCAGGAAAGGAGTACACCAAGGCTGTATAATGTCACTGTGCTTATTTAACTTTTATGTAGAGTAAATCATAAGAAACTCTGGGCTGGATGAAGCACAAGCTGGAATCAAGATTGCCAAGAGAAATATCAATAACCTCAGATCTGCAGATGACACCACCCTTATGGCAGAAAGCAAAGAAGAACAGAAGAGCCTCTTGATTAAAGTGAAAGAGGAGAGTGAAAAAGTTGGCTTATAACTCAACATTCAGGAAACTAAGATCATGATATCTGGTCCTATCACTTCATGTCAAATAGATGGGGAAACAGTGGAAACAGTGTCAGACTTTATTTTTTTGGGCTCCAAAATCACTGCAGATGGTGACTGCAGCCATGAAATTAAAAGATTCTTATTCCTTGGAAGAAAAGTGATGACCAACCTAGAAATCATATTAAAAAGCAGAGACATTACTTTGCCAACAAATGTCCATCTAGTCAAACCTGTGGTTTTTCCAGTGGTATGTATAAATGTGAGAGTTGGACTATAAAGAAAGCTGAGCACCAAATAATTGATGCTTTTGAACTGTGGTGTTGGAGAAGACTCTTGAGAGTCCCTTGGACTGCAAGGAACTCCAACCAGTCCATCCTAAAGGAAATCAGCCCTGAGTGTTCACTGGAAGGATTGATGCTGAAGCTGAAACTCTTAATACTTTAGCCACCTGATGCAAAGAGCTGACTCATTTGAAAAGACCCCTGATGCTAGGAAAGACTGAATGTGGGAAGAGAAGGGGACGACAGAGGATGAGATGATTGGATGGTATCACTACTCAATGGACATGAATTTGAGTCAACTTTGGGAGTTGGTGATGGACAGGGAGCCCTAGTGTGCTGCAGTCCATTGGGTTGCAGAGTCGTACATGACTGAGCAACTGAACTGAACTGAACTGAATATTTTATATTAGCATTAGAGGAGTACAGGGACTTTCCCATTTCTTAAACTGAGAAACTGCTGAATATAACTATTTTTTTCACTGCTCATACATAAAAAAAGGAATGAAATTTTGCCATTTGGACCAACATAGATAGACTTGGAGAGTATTATCCTAAGCAAAATAAGTCAGACAGAAGGACAAATACTGTATAATTTATATGTGGAATCTGAAAACTACAACAAACTAGTGAATATAACAAAAAAATATGATTAACAGAAAACAAACTAGTGGCTACTGGTAGACAGAAGGAAGGGGGGGGCAAAATAGGAGGAGGGGGGTAAAGGGTACAAACTATTAGCTATAAACTAAGCTACAAGGACATGTTGTATAATTCAGAGAATATAGGCAATATTTTATAATACCTATAAATGGAGTATATCCTTTAAAAACTGTAATTCACTATATTGTATACCTGTAACATATAATATTGTACATGAATTACACTTCAGTAAGAAACAATTGTAAAACGATTTTCATCTCCTTTGGAACAAGTATTTATATGAGTATTTCAAATAGAGAAAAAGAAAAAGAAAACGAATAAATGTAACCTGTAACCCCATTTCCCAAAGATGATGATCAAAGGTTTTGGAGCACATTTTCATCACTTTAAGCACAGTTCGGTACAGTTCAGTCACTCAGTCGTGTCCGACTCTTTGCAACCCCATGAATCGCAGCACACCAGGCCTCCCTGTCCATCACCAACTCCCGGAGTTCACTCAGACTCACGCCCATTGAGTCAGTGATGCCATCCAGCCATCTCATCCTCTGTCGTCCCCTTCTCCTGCCCCCNTCTTGATCCCTGTCTCCTGTACAATGTCTCGAACCTCCATCCATAGTTCATCAGGCACTCTATCAGATCTAGTCCCTTAAATCTATTTCTCACTTCCAGTGTATAGTCATAAGGAATTTGATTTAGGTCATATCTGAATGGTCTTGTGGTTTCCCCCTTTCTTCAATTTAAGTCTGAATTTGGTGATAAGGAGTTCATAATCTGAGCCGCTGTCAGCTCCCAGTCTTATTTTTGCCAACTGTATAGAGCTTCTCCATCTTTGGCTGCAAAGAATATAATCAATCTGATTTCGGTGTTGACCATCTGGCCAAAGGAATATGGTTGATGGGGATGCACTCAGCACCTCCTGTAGGAAACTACAGGACAAATAAATTGCTCAAGAAGTAAACTTCAAGGAGGGACTTTTCTGATGATATGCTGGCTAAGAATCCATCTACCAAAGCAGGGGACATGGGTTCAGTCTGCAGCTGAGGAAGATACCATATGCTTTGGAACAACAAAGCTAGTGTCACAATTACTGAGCCCATGCTCTAGAGTCCACGTGCTGCAGCTCCTGAAGCCTCCAGTCCTACAGTCTGAGCTCTGAAACAAGAAAAGCCACCACAATGAGAAGCCCATGCACTGCAACAAGGAGTAGCCCCCGCTTGCCACAAGTAGAGAAAGCCTATGCAACCAAAATTTATGCTGTATAAATGCAACCAAAGACCCAGTGCAACAAAAAATAAATAAACACTTTTTTAAAGTAAAAGAGAAAAAGAGTGAGATAGCAAGAGAGGTGTATCAATCCACAGCAATGGAATGTGTGGACATTCAGGATATGATGTGGCTCCTGTTTCTAATATTTATGGAAAAAACTGGAAACTTGAACACTAAAAATGTATCCTATTAAACACTTAATTTTTAGATAATTGTTTGGTTTTTTAAAAAATATCTTTTAGAGGTTAACTACTGAGTTGCTTATAGATGAAGTAAAACACCTAGGAGTTGATCAAAACAACAGGAAATTAAGGGATGGACATAAAATTAGAGTGGCTAGCAGTTAATACCGTTAAGCCAGATGATGGGCCTATCAGGGGCTATTATGCAATTCTCCCTACTTTTGAGTATGTTTGAAAATTACTTTTTAAAAAAATTTTTTTATTAAAAAAAAATTTTTTTTCATCTCAGGTGTACATGAGTTCCCAATCTTGAACCCCTCCCCCCACCTCCCACTCCACATCAACTCTCTGGATCATCCTCGTGCACCAGTCCCAAGCATCCTGTATCCTGAACCGAATATAGACCGACGATTCATTTCCCACACGACAGCATAAAATTACTAAAAACAAATTGTTCCAAAATTGCACTAGAAACATGAGTAAGAGGTAGGTTGAGTATTCCAGAAAATCCTGTCAGTGATTTAGGTCATTTCACAGGACATGGTCCCAGAACTTAGAGAAAATGGGAAAGGATAGTATAGTATGAATGACTATGAAACTTAAGAGAGAGAAAGGAGATGCAGTGTGAGTACAACATCAGAATTCCAGAAGAATGCATGAACAGAGAAAACAAGCAATAAGCTTCACTAAAGAACATTTCCATTATTGGTTTCTTCTCTACCAACAAGTTATCAAGCAGTATTTTATACATCCAAATACACAGAAACTTATTTTATTACTAACTTCTAATTGTGTATATAGTGAGGGAACATGTTTCCTATGATATTTATTTTCCAAAAAAAAAAAAAAAAAAAAATTGAGGCTTGCTTTAGGGTCTAGAACATAAACCGCTTTTAGAACCATCTCTGAGTGCTTGTGAGGAATGGTTACTCTCTGATTGTGTATTCTTTGATTCTAAACATGCTCTTTGGTCACTTACCCTTCTTTGTTTTTGTCTGCCTGACATCAAAACAGAAGTACTGGATTCTCCCACTGGCTGGTGGACTTATCAATTTCTTCCTTTAGTTCCATCCATCTATATTGCATAAATTTTCAGGTTATTGATTAGGTGAATATGTTTAAAATACTCCTCTGTCAACTGAACTTTCCCATCCTTTTTTTCCATGGCACCACACAGCTTGTGGGATCTTATTTCCCCCAACCAGGGATTGAACCCAGGCCCAAGGCAGCGAAAGCTCTAGTCCTCACACTTGACCACCAAAGAACTCCCAGAACCTTCCTATCCTTAGCAACTTTTGTCTTAGGATTTATTTTGTCTGCATATAATAGATGGTTAGTATTTGCCCCATGAGATTCTTTCTCCCATGCTTTTACTTTCAATTTTTTTCACTCTTAGATAAACCAGTCTATAAATAATACTTCTAGACACATCTGTGATGAAAGAGCTTTTTTTGTTTTTCCCAATCCATTATAGGTTAAGACTTTTGTAAAATATATCCAAAAAATAAATTTCTAGAATTAAAGACATGCAAACTACAGACCACACATTTTAGTACTGGATTCAACATATATAAAAATGACTGTCAAATAGCTTTATCAACTTCTGGACATAAGTTGTTGCAGCCTTCAACAATCACAGCCATATTGATGAACTCAGTGTTGCAAACAGTATATGATCAGGATTTTATTCTGCTACCTGGTCTAACAATCTACTTTTTAATTGACAAGTTTACTCCATTTATTGTTATTGGTACACTGGGCTTGTTTCTTTCATCTATGTCTCTCTCCTTCCATCACCAAGTTGATATGGCCTGAAATTATAATTTGAGCACATTATTGGCATTTTTTTCTTTCCTTTGGCCTTTGCTACTTTTTTTTTTTTTGGCCTTCACTACATTTTAACGACCAAGTGCTATACTGTGTCCACCCAAATTCATATATTGAAACCTAATCTCCAGTGTGTTGGTACTAAGAGGTGGGGCTTTTGGGGGGTAGTTAGGTCAGGAGGAGAAGGGGATGACAGAGAATGATGGTTGGATGGCATTACCAACTCTATGGACATGAATTTGAGTAAGCTCTGGGAGTTGGTGATGGACAGGGAAGCCTGGTGTGCTGCAGTCCATGGGGTCACAAGAGTCGGACATGACTGAGCGACTGAACTGATCCTAGGTCATGAGGCTGAAGCCCTCATGAATGGAAGTTGTGCCCTCATAAGAGCTCTATTTTTGCCCTTTCCACCAGGTAAAGACACAGTAAGAAGATGGCTACTTCTGAACCAGGAAGCAGAAGATACTTCACCAGATACCGAATCTGCCATGCCATGATTTCTAGCCTCCAAAACTGTAAGAAATGTTTTTGTTTCTGAGCCACTCACTCTATGGTTTTCTCAGTCATAACGAACCAAGACACCAAGTTTACCCAGATCTTTACTGCTTACCTTTCCTTCAGTTATCTTCTACAGTATTTCCTAGATTTGTTTTCCCTTATATTTAAGTATTCCACCCAAAGTATTTAAATGGGGGCTTTTAAGTGTCTAGACATAAAATTCCAAGTACAATGTTTTTTATCTTCTAGTCCTTAAAAACGCAAGATCACATTGCCAACATCCACTGTATCATCAAAAAAGCAAGAGTTCCAGAAAAACATACTTCTGCTTTACTGACTATGCCAAAGCCTTTGACTGTGTGGATCACAACAAACTGTGGAAAATTCTTAGAAATAGGAATATCAGACCATCTTTCCTGCCCTGAGAAATCTGTATGTAGGTCAAGAATCAACAGTTACAATCTGTTAGACATGGAACTACAGACTGGTTCCAAATTGGGAAAGGAGTAGGTCAATGCTGTATATTGTCATCCTGCTTATTTAACTTGTATACAGAGTACATCATGCAAAATGCCAGGCTGGATGAAGCACAAGCTGGAACCAAGACTGCCAGGAGAAATATCAATAACCTAGATACACAGATGATACCACCCTTATGGCAGAAAGTGAAGAACTAAAGAGCCTCTTGATGAAAGTGAAAGAGGAGAGTGAAAAAGTTGGCTTAAAACTCAACATTTAAAAAACTAAGATTATAGCACCCAGTCCCATCACTTCATGGCAAACAGATGGGGAAACAATGGAAAACAGTTAGGATTTTATATTTTTGGGCTCCAAAATCACTGCAGATGGTGACTGCAGCCATGAAATTAAAAGATGCTTGCTCCTTGGAAGGAAAGCCATAACCAACTTAGAGCATATTAAAAAGCAGAGACATTACTTTGCTGACAAAGTTCCATCTATTCAAAGCTATGGTTTTTCCAGTAATCATGTATGGATATGAGTTGAACTGTAATGAAAGCTGAGTGCCGAAGAATTAATGATTTTGAACTATGGTGTTAGCGAAGACTCTTGATAGTCCCTTGGACTGCAAGGAGATAAAACCAGTTAATCCCAAAGGAAATCAGTACTGAATATTCTTTGGAAGGGGTGATGTTGAAGCTCAAACTCCAATACTTTGTCCACCTAATGCAAAGAACTGACTCACTGGAAAAGACCCTGATGCTGGAAAAGATTGAAGGCAGGAAGAGAAGGGGATGACAGAGGATGAGATGGTTTGATGGCATCACTGACTTGATGGACATGAGTTTGAGCAAGCTCTGGGAGTTGGTGATGGACAGGGAAGCCTGGCGTCCATGGGGCTGCAGAGTCGGACATGACTGAGTGACTGAACTGAACTGAAAAACGTAACCACTAACAGAGCTAATGGAAAATTTGGCATTCATGGGATGATCCTAGCTCTATAGGGCTTCGTTTTTGCTCCTTCTCTCTGGAAGCTTATGTACCAACATGAAATAATCTCACAACAGTAAAATGTGACAGCACATACACCTTTTAAATGTCTGAAAACATGGAAATGTATACATACACAAAATTGTGAAGAAAAGCAAGTAAAGGATAAACCCAAAATGCAGGGAGTGGGTCTCTCTTGGGGAGGAATGGGGGTGTACCAGGTGAGAGGTCCACGGGGTAGGGGGTGGGACTTTAATACTGAAATGTGCTGTTGTCCCAACTGGGGGTGAGAACATGGGTATGAAATATTTCCTCAAGTATTTTCCTCACATATATAGTGGTGTAAGGCGCAACAATTCATCTTGTAACTGGATGCTTATAGTGACCCATAGGTCAGGATATTGGAACTGGAAGCAGCAGGTTGAATTCCTATGGAAGTAGCTGTGGTGTTCACTCTGGCTCAAACAGCCAGACACAAACAAGGGATAAAGATGTGGATTTATTGTTGTTCAGTCACTATGTCTTACTCTTTGAGACCCCATGGACTACCAGCCCTCCCTGTCTTTCACCATCTCCTGGAGTTTGCCCAAGTTTATGTACATTGAATCAGTGATGCCATCCAACCATCTCTTCCTCTGCTACCCTCTTCTTTTGCCTCATTGGAAGAGACTTCGATGCTGGGAAAGACTGAAGGCAGTTAGAGAAAAGATGGGGGTGGAGGAGCTCTAAGTCTGCTCTAAATTAAGAAACACTCCCAAAAAGCACCTTTGGATTTGTCTTCATATTCCACCGGGAACCATGCCTCTGACTGAATGAGCAGCTCTCAAGCTTGACTTTGAGCTTTTTCTGGCACCCACACCTCAGCAGTTGCTGTACCAGCCTCAACCCTAAAGGGGCCAAGATTGCTCTGGGAACCTTAGATTCCACTGTGTGGACACAACAGTCTTTCTGGCCCCCAATACCAAAAGGTCTCCAGCCTCTAGATGACACTAACTTACTAAGAGACTCATAATTTCAGCCCAAAGCCCAGTATGAGGGCATCCTCCAGCCAAGGTCTCCCTTCCCCGTTAGGCATTCTCCCAAGGAGACCAAGGTTCTCTAGCCATGGAGACCAATGATACTTCAGCAACTGCTTTCCTCCTTTGAGTTTTTAATGTATAGGAACTTGCTGAACTGAAATTTTTATTAGTTGATTTCCCTCCCCTAGGTGATGACTTTTAATTAATGACAAGTTTCTTAAAGACCAGCCAAAGTACATGAACAGCAGAATTGCGTCCAGGAGAGCTTTTATTTGTACGGAACAGTTTTAAAAATACAGAATAAAATAGCTTTATCTCTACTATTATTCACAACATCTGGTCCAAATATTACATATTAAAATACTTAAAACGTTTAATGAAGGTGTGTTAGAAAAACAATATGAAAATTCTTTTTAAAAACGCCATAAAAGAATTAGACATAAAAAACAACCCCACCCCAAATACCCTCAGTATGCAAAATAAAAATAAAAACCAAACAAAACCCCAGAAAGGTATATAGCCAGTCAGTCACAAAAACTTAAGGAAAATATAGGCATCCCTACTGTTTTAAGAACAGTCAGAAATTGACTAACATGACAAAGGTTGCTATGAATGAACAAAAAGGGTTTTAACTTGACTGTCAGTAAGATGGCACCACTGGGGAGGGTGTCCTAAGTGCCAGGAAACACACAGAGCAATTCTAAGGAGGCTGGATGTCACCAGTATAGGGTGAGGACAAGGAGGTCAAGAATAGCCTAAAAGGACAGGAATGTGTGAGAGGCAGCTGAAAAGGGATCTTCAGCATTAACATGCTTCAAGGGTCCAAGGGCAGAAGCTGAGTTCTGGCAAAAAATGGTCAACCATCTTGCACTACTTTACTTGTGACTGCAGGAGGAATGGAGGGTAGAGGTCCTATTCTCTGTGTCAAAATCTTAAGGGGACAGAGCACAATACGAGTAACATGTGAGCCCCCAAGTGTTTCCCTAAGACCAAGGGGTGGCTCCCTGGAGAAGTGGGCCCTCTGAGAGCTCAGGCTACCAGGGCATTCAGGGGGCACAGCCGGGTGAGCAAACCAGGAGGCAGCAACAGCCATGCCAGGCATGCTGCCTGCAGCTGTATGCCCACCCCAAGCTGTGGGGGTGAGTATGCAGGATGCTGCCTTTCTGTGCACCAGACAGGTACTGGGATGAGGCTTCTGCCACAGTTCCTTATTCATCTCCTATCTGGCCTGACCATTCTTGTGGCATTGATTATTATGGAAGATTATAGTTGTCAACTTCAAGTCTAAGTTGCTAGTACTAATATTTCAGCAGGGACATGAATTAAAGAAATAACAACTTAGCTCATGGTCATAAAATATATGTGTGGGTAAATAAAGTATAAACACATACTAGAGATTCATCAATGGAGAAATTCTATCATCACATGACATTGTCATGAAAATTATCATTCCCTCCCTGGAAAACTGTGACTATTATCCTGGGTAGAAATATTATTTTACTATATGGAAATACTGCAATATTCATGCATAAACCAGGTTATCATCATGAAAGTCAGTATTCTACAGTATGAAGCAAATCCTGTGTATGAATCTGTTACCATGAAAACGGGAAACCATCAGGACCCTTGCCTTGATCAATCACAAGAAACTTACTACAATCTAGCACTGAAGTCCTCTTAAGAAAGATTCTGTTATCAGTAAATCTATCTGAAATTTGCTAGTGAGAATAAGAATGAGAATTGCCTACGAAGATTGGAGCCATTTCCCATTTTTCTATGATCAATGTTAGATTATTTTAGCAAAACCAGTGTGGGTTCTCCCTTGCCCCCCACCAGTGATACTGTAGTGTCTTTTGTCCTATTTGTAAGTTTCTACTTTTCACATCATGATCACCAATATAGATGTGAATATGGGCGGGGCGGGGGTAGGTGTTCAAGTAGGAACTGGAGAATGAATGCTCTGTCCAAGGACATTCACATTCAAAACATCCTACAACGTTCAATTGGCCAAAGCACAGGGTGTATGTGGCCCCAGGAATGCACATAGCAGGTGCACAGGCACAGTATCCCCCAAAACCTCCTTTTCAGTTATGTGCTCAAACCAAAAAGCAGATGAATATAGCTTTTTTTTCAACTACAGACTCATTCTTCAGTATATCTGCAAGCAAGAGGACACTTCCTAACCTCCTGTGCCTTCCCCCACCATGGGCAGAGAATCTAAGTTGGCCCCAATGGAACGATGAGGGAGAAAACCCTCTTTTTCCAATAGGAGGTGTGGGCACAGGGCTTCTTTGCACATTTTGAAGACTTGCACACGTCCTGAGTGTTACTCATTGGGAGAGAAGATGCCTGGGTCAAGTTAAAGCTGAAGGGAACTTGTTCCTGAATTACCAATGGTTCAGAGGCTTTCATTTGGGTATTTGGTCATTCTGCTCATCTAGAGACCAAGAATACTGCAAATCTCTGGGATGTTTAACAGTTTTCCCCACTGTTCAGAGGAGAGAAATTGGAGATGCTAAGCAAAATACAAACAGAATAAACTAGGCAATTAAGGTGACAACTAGGGCTGTCAGTCTTCAGGGCTTACCAAGTCAACAGGATGAAAATCATTAACCAGTGTGCTTCTAAATATGCTCCCCCCCCAAAAAAAAAACCCATACAAATTTAAATTTAGAGTCTTTCTTTACTTAATTTGCAATAAGGTTTTGGCAAAACAATGCAGTAGCTCTGGAGTGTTCTTGCCAGAACAGGCCTTAAAGCCCCAAACTTTACAGGAGTCAAGGAGGCCAGAAATTCACCATGTGGATTCAAGGCTGCCAAGAGCCATGTGCCCACTGCCCGTAAACAATCAGGTAAATAAATACTTAAGAAGCACTATCTCATGAAACGAGGTCACTCAGGCTTTTCCTTTGACTGAAAATTTCAAACCAAATTCAATAAGTCATTTTTGTCAGGAATAATGTTATTAATAAGAATTTAACAGAGGGGGACTGCTAGCTGCTTTTCTTATCCCTTCAACAAGAAAGGAAGCATTTGGTCAGGGGATCTAGTCTTCCCCTCTGGAAAATAAAAATCCAGCGGACATTATTCAACATGACAACCCACAGAAAGTCTCCTTAAGCCTTAACTGCCAGATGTGAATGGCAACTTAACTGCAGTGATTAATTTACCAGGATGCGGAACCATTCAATACGGCAGCTGTTTTGTCACCTGTCCTGGCTTCCCTTCTTCAGAAAACAAATCAATGTATAACTTAACTCGTGGTTTCTGGGCTCTGGTCCAGCAGTCAGTTTGATAAACAGATTAAGCATTATGTATTTACACTTTCATGGTATCAAGCAATACAAAACACAACCACAATAATGGTTACTGGCCTTCGAGAGCCACAACAAACTTCCCTGTTGGTGCCCACAGCTTTAACAAATGCTGGTTTCTTTCTTAATGGGGATAGGAGATAAGGTACAAGTAATAGGGATGTAAGGTAAGAGGGTCACATGGAAAAACACTGATTTAAAAAATCCATAATCAGTAACATTAAATAGGAATAAAATCTTGTAATTACAAATACACACAACAATAACTGACATCCACATGTCAGCAGAGCCAAGATCCTCATAAACATCTGCTTGGTGCCTTTGTGTGGCACTTTATACCCGTCACATCAGCCAGGAGTGATAAATACCAAATAGAGTGTCTTAGCTACTAGTAAAAAGGAGACCAGTAAGAGATGGGTTGGCCTAGCTTGGGCCAGGGTGGCACCAAGAAAGTGTAATTGAGAATCAGATACTGATTTCAAGGTACTTTCCCTTCCTGTCCAATCCTCCAATTTCCATTTTATCTGTACAGACTTTATCCATGCACAGATTTGGGCACAGTGTAAAGCATCTCACTGTTTTCAACTGGCCAGCAGCCACCTACACACAGCATCAGGCATCATAAAATCACACTTGACCAGTCAGTTGTGACAATGCAAGGATATTGGTACCCCCTGACCAGGGGCAGTCTCTGCAGACGCAGGTCCTGGTGCTTTCAAGGACAGAAAGCCCCTGAACCCTGGCGGTGGCCTGTAGGTAAGCTAGCACAGGGTGTTAGAAGGGGACTGAAAACAAGGCGTCTCTGTAGACTTCAAGCATCCACTCTCACAGGAGAGCAGAACTTCAAATTCAGTGGCCATGACCATCAACAGATGTTCTCAAGGGCTTAAATACAAAGATAGGTGAGACATCGCATTAGACATGATCACAACCCACAAGAAAAAGCTACCTGTAATCTGTCTTAGCTCCGGGGTGGAGAATGTAAATGCAGATCTACAAACAAATATGTTACTTCTTGTTACTCAGCAAGGAACTACAGGTTCATGCCTCACTGTGGCCAGGCCACAGGATGAGCTACGGCTATACTGTGGCCTGCGAGTCTTCATCTGAACTCCGGCTACCAGCGCTCTTCCCGAGGCCTTTCCATGTATAGCCTGCAAAGGTTGGGCTGATGGGTAAGTAGCTGAAACATCTGTATTTTTTAATAATGTTCATGCCAAATGGCAAATCATAGGATTCCATGCCATCGAGAGATTTGCTCCCTTTGCCCACGCCCTTCTTCCATTTTCTGATTCCTCTTTCCTCTGGAGTACCTGTGGAACACACACAGCAAAACAAAAACAGAACAATGGAATGTTTAGTTAAACAGTTCTACCAAGAATTGAGATTCTCTGCTTCTGTTGTCCCGTAGACTGAATGGAATAGGATGACAGAAAAGAGCACTTGAGGAAGTAGCTGATACTCGAGCCAGAAATCTAAGAATCACTAACCACTCAAAACAAGTATTTCTAAAACACAGATTTGATCTTACAAAATAGGATCAGAATCCTTACTACCTCTCACAATGACTTCACTACTCAGTCACTGCACACCCTCCACCCCCCTCATCTAGATATCAGTTCAGTTCAGTTGTGTCCAACTCTTTGAAATGCCATGGACTGCAGCATGCCAGGCCTCCCTGTCCATCACCAGCTCCTGGAGATGACTCAAACTCATGTTCATTGAGTCGGTGATGCCATCCAACCATCTATCCTCTGTCATCCCCTTCTCCCACCTTCAATCTTTCCCAGCATCAGGGTCTTTTCAAATGAGTCAGTTCTTCACATCAGGTGGCCAAAGTACTGGAGTTNCGTAAACAATCAGGTAAATAAATACTTAAGAAGCACTATCTCATGAAACGAGGTCACTCAGGCTTTTCCTTTGACTGAAAATTTCAAACCAAATTCAATAAGTCATTTTTGTCAGGAATAATGTTATTAATAAGAATTTAACAGAGGGGGACTGCTAGCTGCTTTTCTTATCCCTTCAACAAGAAAGGAAGCATTTGGTCAGGGGATCTAGTCTTCCCCTCTGGAAAATAAAAATCCAGCGGACATTATTCAACATGACAACCCACAGAAAGTCTCCTTAAGCCTTAACTGCCAGATGTGAATGGCAACTTAACTGCAGTGATTAATTTACCAGGATGCGGAACCATTCAATACGGCAGCTGTTTTGTCACCTGTCCTGGCTTCCCTTCTTCAGAAAACAAATCAATGTATAACTTAACTCGTGGTTTCTGGGCTCTGGTCCAGCAGTCAGTTTGATAAACAGATTAAGCATTATGTATTTACACTTTCATGGTATCAAGCAATACAAAACACAACCACAATAATGGTTACTGGCCTTCGAGAGCCACAACAAACTTCCCTGTTGGTGCCCACAGCTTTAACAAATGCTGGTTTCTTTCTTAATGGGGATAGGAGATAAGGTACAAGTAATAGGGATGTAAGGTAAGAGGGTCACATGGAAAAACACTGATTTAAAAAATCCATAATCAGTAACATTAAATAGGAATAAAATCTTGTAATTACAAATACACACAACAATAACTGACATCCACATGTCAGCAGAGCCAAGATCCTCATAAACATCTGCTTGGTGCCTTTGTGTGGCACCTTATACCCGTCACATCAGCCAGGAGTGATAAATACCAAATAGAGTGTCTTAGCTACTAGTAAAAAGGAGACCAGTAAGAGATGGGTTGGCCTAGCTTGGGCCAGGGTGGCACCAAGAAAGTGTAATTGAGAATCAGATACTGATTTCAAGGTACTTTCCCTTCCTGTCCAATCCTCCAATTTCCATTTTATCTGTACAGACTTTATCCATGCACAGATTTGGGCACAGTGTAAAGCATCTCACTGTTTTCAACTGGCCAGCAGCCACCTACACACAGCATCAGGCATCATAAAATCACACTTGACCAGTCAGTTGTGACAATGCAAGGATATTGGTACCCCCTGACCAGGGGCAGTCTCTGCAGACGCAGGTCCTGGTGCTTTCAAGGACAGAAAGCCCCTGAACCCTGGCGGTGGCCTGTAGGTAAGCTAGCACAGGGTGTTAGAAGGGGACTGAAAACAAGGCGTCTCTGTAGACTTCAAGCATCCACTCTCACAGGAGAGCAGAACTTCAAATTCAGTGGCCATGACCATCAACAGATGTTCTCAAGGGCTTAAATACAAAGATAGGTGAGACATCGCATTAGACATGATCACAACCCACAAGAAAAAGCTACCTGTAATCTGTCTTAGCTCCGGGGTGGAGAATGTAAATGCAGATCTACAAACAAATATGTTACTTCTTGTTACTCAGCAAGGAACTACAGGTTCATGCCTCACTGTGGCCAGGCCACAGGATGAGCTACGGCTATACTGTGGCCTGCGAGTCTTCATCTGAACTCCGGCTACCAGCGCTCTTCCCGAGGCCTTTCCATGTATAGCCTGCAAAGGTTGGGCTGATGGGTAAGTAGCTGAAACATCTGTATTTTTTAATAATGTTCATGCCAAATGGCAAATCATAGGATTCCATGCCATCGAGAGATTTGCTCCCTTTGCCCACGCCCTTCTTCCATTTTCTGATTCCTCTTTCCTCTGGAGTACCTGTGGAACACACACAGCAAAACAAAAACAGAACAATGGAATGTTTAGTTAAACAGTTCTACCAAGAATTGAGATTCTCTGCTTCTGTTGTCCCGTAGACTGAATGGAATAGGATGACAGAAAAGAGCACTTGAGGAAGTAGCTGATACTCGAGCCAGAAATCTAAGAATCACTAACCACTCAAAACAAGTATTTCTAAAACACAGATTTGATCTTACAAAATAGGATCAGAATCCTTACTACCTCTCACAATGACTTCACTACTCAGTCACTGCACACCCTCCACCCCCCTCATCTAGATATCAGTTCAGTTCAGTTGTGTCCAACTCTTTGAAATGCCATGGACTGCAGCATGCCAGGCCTCCCTGTCCATCACCAGCTCCTGGAGATGACTCAAACTCATGTTCATTGAGTCGGTGATGCCATCCAACCATCTATCCTCTGTCATCCCCTTCTCCCACCTTCAATCTTTCCCAGCATCAGGGTCTTTTCAAATGAGTCAGTTCTTCACATCAGGTGGCCAAAGTACTGGAGTTTCAGCCTCCTTAATGTCCAAGAGACTCTCAAGAGTCTTCTCCAATACCACAGTTCAAAAGCATCAATTCTTCAGCACTCAGCTTTATCTAGACATAGCACTTTTTATATTGCTTTGCTCCATTTTACTGGGAGGTGAGGTGCATTTGTCACAAATTCCCCACTTGTGGTCCTATGAGGATGAACTTCCACTGGTGTAACACTCCTAGAAATTCTGTACCCTGACAGATGAGTCAGCAAGAAGATCTGGATCTTCATGGTTCAGCACTCCTAGATTCCTTTTCAAAAGTCTTTACAGTGCAGATAGCACTGGTACCTGCTTTTAGCTCCATGGGAGCCCTAACAGTATATTTCTCTGCCGGAGCCTGGGTGATGAGGTCTATCGTATGGTGCAGGGCTTAAGAACTTCTTATTTTCACACATATAAGCTATGCCCTCCCATGGGCATTTCAGTAATGAAACTGACCATTTCCATCTGCCTGACTCCTTTGTCTCTCTGTCTATTAAGTGCTGACTTAGGAAAGAAAGAGGATATTACTGACCTCCCACAAATCTAACACCTTCCACCTACATATGTGTGTGATTCCTTCTGCTTGATGTATTCATTTCTCATTTCCCCAGTGACCTCTTCTTGATTGAGGCTTTTGGAGGTAGATTAAGGGCAAAATCTCAACAGAACCTTTAAGCTCAAAAATAAACATCACCTTTCCTTGACAGGATGAATCTACCAGTGTCCCCATGGTGGCATTTTACAATACAAAGTAGCCTTCTCTAGGAAGCCACAAGGCAGGCCCTACATCGCATCTTAAGTCTGTCACCCAGCACTTGGCATAGAAGGAGGAGGAGTGCTGTCCACTGGTAGCAGCTGGCTCAGAAGTACGTGAACAGGTCAATGAAAGCCAAACTGCAGGGCTCCAGGCAAGGCTGAGCAGGAGGGCAGGTAGCTGGAGCATGCTTAAGGCATCCTGCTGCCATATCACCATATACAAAGAATTCATCTGTTTTCTCTTAGAAATGATTCAGGAGGAAGGAAAAAAACTAAAGTGATTCATGAAAGGTGGCTCAAGGTATCATCTTAACCACTTTAGAAAAGTTTAATCAGTGATGGCTTTGAACTAGTTCATGCTTCCTGCCTCCCATATTTATTTGGCAAAAAAGTAGGTCACATATGTAATAAGCATGTTTGATATATGCCACATACCTGGGATGGTGTTATCCAAAATAAAAGCCACACAGCCTCCTACAAACATAGCAGTTGTGAGAAGAACATTCAACACTTGATCGATTCCTGTTATCCCTAAAAACAACATAGCAACAGGTCACAGACAGAATAGACTTGTTCTTGACTTAGAAAGGAACACTGGGGTGGACCCTAATTACCAGTCAATGCAGTGCATGACAAGTATAAATTTCTATTGTGCATGTATAAATTTTTGCCAGTAATGCCTTAAACTACTATGACAATAATAGTAAATGAATTATTTAAACTACCTTCAACAATGATCAAGTTATCTCCATAAGGAAAATTTCTAACAATGATTCACAGAAAGTAAATCTAACAGAGGGGACTTCCTTGGTGGTACAGTGGTTAAGAATTCCAATGCAGGGGACGAGGGCTCGGTCCCTGGTTAGGGAACCAAGACACCACATGCCTCAGAGCAACTACGCCTGTGTACCACAGCTAGAGAACCTGCACATTGCTCAATGAAAGATCCTGTGTACCACAACTAAGACCCAGCACAGTCCCCACCCCAAATCTAACAGAGTGGAGTTCACTCTATAATAAACTATGAAGCCTTCAGGGGTGTGGGGGAGTGTTGCTTGCAGATTGAAAAAAATATATCAATATAAAAGATGGCTACTGTAAGGTTGAAAAACTTACAAAGTGAATAACAAGATGACAAAAATATTTGTGAGATCAGCAATCAAATGAAGAGCTTCAGAATTCTGGGTTACTAATTAGTGCTTAACTGCTTTTAATTTAGAGCAAATTTATTTCTAAAGATGTCATTATATGAATGAGATACATTAAAATAGAAATTCACACACTTTTTATATCTAAAAATATAATGATCTCCAACAGAAAAATAACATGTTTGGTGAGAATGTGGAGAAAGAGAAATCATTGTGTTCAACATACCTGATGGGAATGTTGTGAGCAATGTTCCATAGCTCACCTGCTATGGAAAATAGGTATTCCTCAAAAAGTTAAACAGAATGGCCCAACAATTCTATTCCCAGGCATATACCCCAAAGAATTAAAAACAGGTACTCAAATAGTCCTCATTACCAGGCAGATTCTGTTATTTGTGAATTGCCTACACACTAAAATTTATTGGTAAACCCAAAATGAATACTTGTGGTGCTTTTAGTCATTCATGGACATGTACAAAGCAGTGAAAATTTTGAGTCACCCGACACATGTGTTTCCAGCTGAGGTTACACAAGGTAACGCTCTGCCTTCTGGTTTCAGCTCTCAGACTGTAAACAATATTCTTTTAGCAGTCTGTATAATAACACATTTTTTTTTTTTTGTATTTTTGTACTTCTTCATTGGTGATCTCGCTATTTAAAACAGCCCCACTGAAAGATGGCCATGACGTGCCTAATGGAGAAAATATGTGAGATGAATGTCATTCAGGCACGAGAGCCAGTGCTACTGACTCTGTTCTCCCAAGAGCAATGGTTCAGGATTTGCTAGGTCTATACTCATGGGGACTTTCTAGAACATAACTACCATGAGAGAGAACTGCCTGTACTTGCACATCGATGTCCACAGCAGTACTATTTACACTAGTCAAGAAGCAGAAACAACTCAAATGTGCATCAGTGGAAAAATGGATAAACAGATTATGGTATGCACATACAATGGAATATTATCTAGCCATAAAAAGAAATGACATACTTATATGTGGATAAATCTTGAAAACATTCTGACAAGTGAAAGAAGTCAGACATAAAAAGTCACATAATGTAGGATTCCATTTATGAAACATCCAGAATAGGTAAATTCATAGAAATAGAAAGCAGACCAGTGGTTGCCAGGAGCTGAAAGGAAGGGAACTGATAGGGGTTAACTATTTAATAGGTATGAAATTTTATTTTGGGCTGATGAGAATGTTTTGGAAGCCAGAGAGAGGTGGTGATTATACAACATTGTAAATGTACTAAAATACCACTGAACTGTTCACTTTAACATGATTAATTTTATGTTATGTGAATATCAGCTAAAACACACACATACACACACACATACACACATATATAAAATGATCCCCAATTCTGAATAGAATGTCAGCAGCAAAAGTTGCTTCTTAAGATGTTCTTCCTTTGTTCATTCTTTATGACATTTGGGTATTAACATAAAAAGGAATTAGGGACTTCTCTGGTGGTCCAGTGGTTAAGACTTTGTCTTCCAATGCAGGGGTTGCAGGTTTGAACCCTGGTCAAGGAGCTAGGATCTGACATGCTTTGTGGCCAAAAAGTCAAAACATAAAACATAAGTAATGTTGTCACCAAGTTCAATAAAGACTTTAAAAATAGTCCACATCACAAAGAACAGTTTTTAAAAAAGGAATTAAACATACACACACTACTGTATATAAAACAGATAACTGATGAGCACCTACTGTATAGCACAAAGAATTCTACTCAGTGCTCTGTGGTGACCTAAATGGGAAGGAAATCCACAAAAGAGGGGGGTATGTATATTTGTGTAATGATTCACTTTGCTGTACAATAGAAATATATGCAATATTGTAAAGCAACTATATTCCAATAAATTTTTTTTTAAAGAAGGTTGATCTTGAACTCAAAATAGTTGTAATCCCAACAGAAAAACATGTATAGCAAAGTATATGAAGTTGAGTTTCAAGAAATTCTAAATTTTAATATAGCCTTAGTCTGAAAAATCAAAAGGTTTTACAGAGGCATTCTCCCAAAGGGCAGGGTGCTGATTTGTTTGGCTTTCTAAAAAAAAAAAAAAACAAAAAAAAAACAGATGGAAGCAGGGAGAGGAAGAAAGAAAAAAGGAAGAAGGGAGACTGTGTCATGCACATCAGTTATATGCATGTGCCAACTCAAGTGGGGAGTGCAAAGGGATTCAAGTTAAACTTCGGCCAAGTGGGACTGCAATGAAATACACAGATGAACATTCATTGAAATGATTCCTGAAGTTCCATGAACTGGTGGTTGTGGTTCCAATTTTGCCACAAGATTCATGGCCTGTTTCTCCTACCTGTGACAAGAGGGTTCTGTCTGAGGTAACTTGGAAGGACGAGCCCAAAGAAGATTGAAAATCCAAGCACAAAGAGGTTCCGGGAAGAATTTAAATCAATGAACTGCAAGTTAGAGAGTCCAACAGCTGTGATCATTCCTAGAGAGAAAACATCAGACCACAAGATCCATTATCTCATCTATGGCATGGATGACAAGTACGCTGTCCAGGACAGGCTCCCTACAGTGGCCTTTCTCTGTCCCATCAGAAACAAGTTGGGAGACCTGTGTAGTGTCAGGATGGAACCAGAATGTGACCACTTGACTCAGGCACTATCTGGGTTTATTCAGGGGCACAAACATTACACTTTCTTTAGACCAGGCAGAAAACTAAAGACAATGGTTCCCCTTAAAAACTCAACTCAAACATTTCAATTACATTAGGATATGGGCTTGAATATCAGGTCCCTGATTACTAACATGAATGGCACAGAGATCAAATTGACTCCCTTCTGTAAAAACTGACAGTTTTAAATGGCCCACAGGGAGAAGATATCTGAGCTTAAATCAATTAGAAATGGCAACTAGGGACTTCCTTGGTGGTCCAGTAGTTCAAACTGTGCTTACAGTGCAGTGGGTGTGAGTTCGATTCCTGGTCAGAGAACTGGGAACTAAGATCCCACACGGTTGTCTACGGCCATACCATCCTGAATGTGCCCCATTTCATCTGATTTCAGAAACTAAGCAGGGTTGGGCCTGGTTAGTACTTGCATGGGAGATCCCACATGCTGTACAGTATGGACAAACGAAAGAGAAAAGAACACTGCTCCTGAAGGTCTAATCTGCAACTAAATCCGTAATGGAATAATTCAGATACGAGAAAAGAAACAGCTTCTATACCACATTAAAAAATGTGATATCCAAAGATATCTGCAGAGGATATTCAAGGCAGCATGGTTTCAATAAAGAATGATAAGAAAGAACCTTAAAAAAATGGCAACTAGAGACTAAAATTTAATCTGATTTTTCTTAGCTCAGTTATTCTACCTTTAATATCAATTCAACTCAGAAAGTGATATGCATTTATATGTATATAAGGTATATCCTTTTGTATTTTAAAATAGAAATTTATCATTACCTTCAGTCTCACTGAAGGAATTCCTTAGCAATGTGAAGAAAGGAGCTTGAGAAGAAAGCCAACTAACAAAGAAATGGAATTTTACCAAAGAGAGTACAGAAGAGGGCACCAAGCACAGGATCTGGAAGGGAGGCGAAGAGGGCACTGAACTTTCCGATCATGCCCAACGCGAGCATGAGGGCTGCGCCATACTGTATCACCCGACGACTGCCAACCTGCAGGACACACAGAGGGGAGAGACAGGCATTCACCTTGAGGTTCTCCAAGAGCACGCAGAAATACTCAGGTCCCAGCAGGCAAATGTAACCAAAACCCACAGAAAAAATCTAGATTACTCTTAAAAATTTTAGTTAAGAGAGTCTAACTTTACAATGAGGATTGATATCAATACATAACTACTAAAAACACATCCAGGGTAAAAAGATTCTCACCACCTTTCCTTCTTCCCATCCCATCTGGTTCCTGCTGGAAGCTGACTGCTCTGCTTTATTTGACTATGGGGACCCCAAGGCCTGACCTATGGGTCTCTGAGCCCTAGGCAAAGTCACTTCACTCTGCACTCATTCCTGAGCTGTGGTCTTGGGTTTCTTAATGCCCACAAGCCACCAGCCAGGATGATCTTGTAGTGTCTAAAATCCAAAATGTGAAAAGTACACTTGGCCCCTGCTTTTCTTCTGGGTTCTGGCAGATAAGACAAAACAGTTCTGGAACTTCTCCTCCTGGCATATTAACCATGAGAGGTGGCACAGCCTAGAGACCACTGTGTGCACGATTCTAGAGCCGAGAGGCCTGACTCCTATCTCTGCTCCGTCTCTAACCACGTGACGTGGGTGGCAGGATCCTCAACTCCATAACAATGAACAGTGTGCTTCTGCTTTGAGGATTAAATAAGCTCCATGTTAAATAGTCTGAACAACACCTGGCAAACATTAGGTTATTTGATAGCCTCCCACCTGAACTTGCTCCCTCTGGCCTTTCTTCTGCCTACCTGTCCTCTCCACTGTAATGGAGTAACCTCTTTAACATCATGATTTAGGAGATCAGGTCCCTGCCTAAGTCTTCTGGTGCTCATCCCCTTCCTGGCCAGTTTTCAGACACACATCAAAGTACTGATACTACCCCCTAAAACTACCTCCTCTGCAAAAGCCTTCTTTCATTCCAAGGCTCAACTCTCCCAACACTGGACTTCTGCAGCATCACACACAGCATTTCCCATGTGGTCCCAACTTTATTGGTTAAGTTTGATCTCTGCCTTCTAGAAGCTTCCATCTAGTCCACTGTCACCCAGGTAGCCAGAGACGGAGGTGGCACTGGGCTCAAGAATCCTGCACTATTGGTCTCTACTCTGTGCTGCCTCTCCCAAGAGAATATCCTGAGGACATAAACTGAATAAAAGAGCTTCCAGAAATGGAATAGTGTCCACAATGCTTTATGTGTGAGTTACAATGAATAGGGAATGGCTATTTAAATAATTAAAATAAAATGAAATGTAAAAACGGACTCAGTTGTACTAGCTACATTTCAAGTGTTCAGTAGGAATAAGCGGCTGCGGGCTCCCTCAGGGGACAGTGCAAGTACAGAACATTTCTACTGCACCGCTCTCCTGGATGATGCTGGGCTAGACCTTCCAAAAGCTTCTCAATGAGCCCAAGGGTCAAGTTCAGAGTAAGAAGCAAATCTTTTACTAAGATACCCAGCTAGAATCAGTCACAGCTGATGCTGGAGCCTAGCTTCCATTATTCCAATTTACAGCTCATCCCATTATACCACCACTAAGTGCGGGGATGCAGCAAAAAGGGTCATGCAAATTGGCAATGGAGCAAAAATGACTCACGCTTGGCTATACTACATGATAAGGAAGGCTTTCATTTACAAAAAGCAAGCATTCTCAGCAAACATTTTCAAGGACCAGCACTTCAGAGTGAGGGGGAGGTGAAGGATACAAATATAAGTCAGTCATAAGCTTGTGATCAAATAATGGTACTGCTGTAATTATTAGGTTGTGGGTTGTCCAGTGGGAAGAAAAAAACCCTGAAAAGTTGGGGAGGATTCCCTAGAGATGGTCTTGAGGGATGAGTAAGACAAAGAGCAACCAGTCAGAGGGATCCATCTCCCAGCAGAGTGAGTCCTGTTAGATGTGCAGTGGGGAGGACTGGGCTGGCCCTAAGGATGCCTGAAACGATAAATCTTGTATGAAAACCATGCATGGAGGGCTGATCTCCCTTAGACGCTGTCCAAAAAAGAGCAGCAAGTTAGTCACTCTTCTGTTCAACAAACATTAACCAAGTGTCTGTTATACATTTCTATTCTAAACACCAGAGACACAGCCCTAAAATCCCTGCCCTCCTGGTGCTTATGTGAAGCCTTCACATCTTTCTCACTGCACACTCCCTGGAATCACTTCCTAGGCTCCCTTCTGATCTCCTTCTTGAATTGCAGCTACGCATCCAGGGCCACTGAAAAACTGACACTGCATTTCTGACTTTCCAAAAGTGTTCAACAGGGTGGTATGCTGCAGAGGAGAAATGATCTCCTTTTGGATACCATCAAAAAAGATAGTATGGCCGAGAAGATGGTGTTTATTCTTCCTAGAAATAAACTTAGGTCTAAATATTGTATAACAATATCTCTAGTTTGCTTATCTAACCACATGCTAAATGCTTTTCATGAAGTAATTCCAAAATTTTGCAAGCTATTGTTAATAGACAAGGGCACAGAAATTCAGAGAGGAGATGTAACTTGCCCATGGTCATGTTAGAAGAATATGATGAAGCGAGGACTGAATCCAAAGGAACCACCTCCCTACCATGTCATGCTGCCCTTTTCTGTGGGACAGACAGTGGAACACTCTCAACATAGCAGTCCTGCACATGGAATCCAACCCATCCAACCGGCAGAACTTCAGAACACACAGCAGGGTAGGCAGCCTCACCTCTAATCAAGTAGTCAGAATGTCCATGTCTGTACATGGAATGCCATAACTGGATAAAGGATAGCAAATAATAGAGTTGCCAGGAAATGGAGACAGATCCTCAGAAAGAGCCACAGATCACCCTCTTTGTATCTGTTCTGGAAGACTGATACAATGGTCCAGACTAATGCTATCTAAAAGAATTTCACACAGTGATGGAAATGTTCTGTATCTGTGCTTTCCTTTGGCATCCACCAGCCACATGTGGCTACTGACTACCATACTGTACAACACAGATCTAGACCTAGACCTGCTAGATTTCACATATGAGTTCTTATCAGAAAAGCAACTGTTCCAAGCCCTTCAGCTGGATAAAAGGCAGGATACAGCCTTGAAACTTCTGCTTCCTTTTTCCTGAGCAGGGATCTTCCATTAGCCACATGGTTTAGGCCACAGAGAAGCTTCTGGTGCTAGTCCTACTCCTCAACCCCAAGGCATCTGTGTAGATGGCTCAATTATAGCCCCTTGTGAGCTAGGGTAATGGGGCTAACTCCAGGGCTGATATTGCCCCTCAAATCAATAAGGCCTCTGTGAGGGGAAGTGGCTCCAAAGGAATTCAGAGGGAAGATCAATTGGCTCAATTAAAAAATGCTGGCAGGGTGCCTTTTCAGAATAAGTCAGCACCATCTAAATTATAATAAAGGTAATTATTCCTCAAACCATCTCAGTAATGTTTCAGAAGGAATCCTGATGACAGCACTATTTACTCCCTATAGTGTAATTAAATTATCTAGTTAAATTATCTGTGATGTATTTTAAAGAGGTGCAGAAAGAGAGCTGGCTTATTAAACTGTTTCCCCAAGAGTCCCTCCATCTATAATAATTTTACCATTATGTTACTTTGGATTAGTTATAGGTCTACAGGTTCATGGCAGCAAACCTGCTAGAGAGTTAATGGCTTACACTCCATTTGGTGCCCATTTGACCCTCTCCTTAGCTCTGTGGTGCTCAGTATCTGCAGCAACAGGACCCAGGCATCCTAGAAGGAAATGCCCATCAGGCAGCCCTCACATGTCATGCACAAGGAGAGACAGGCAGCAGGCATAGCCACTGGCACACCTAAGGTTGAGCTCTGTGATGGCCTGCCCAATTTACAGAAAAACCAACCAGCAGGTCAGGCTTGTACAATGTATGCTCTACTCCCTCTCACCTGGATTTGCAGTTAAAATTAACCAAACTAAGTATCTGGTTTCTTTTTCCTGGTTATAGAATCGTGCAAAGAGCTGCTGGAGGAAGATTTCTAATTTTAAAGAGGTCAAATGATTCTAGAATGCTCCAACTCACCCTCAAGTTCTCAAGATACAAGGTTGAGGAGAGGGAGACCTTCGACTTGTGCAGTCCACCTTGGATGATGGTGAACCAGCTCTAACCACGTCTAGCTGCACAGCATACAATGGCCAGGGCCTGGCTGCATTCCTCAACACCCTGGGCAAATAGCAAGCATTGACCCAAAGCAACTGGGATATAAAATGTACTTCCCAGTAAATCTGAAAGGCCGAGAAGCAGCCTCCTTGTTCCTGAAGCTAGACTGTGTTATGTATGCTTGGAGTGAGGTTAGGGGGACAAACAAGTGGGGAGGACTTCAGACCAGGTACCACTTCAACCTGAGTGACTTGCTATGGCTTGTTCTGTTCACTAACTCCACAACAGACTTCATCTGAAAGAGAATGATGCTGCTATAGTTTGAAAACTGCATTAATTCTTTACTGTAAGATTGATTTATTTGTAATGAGTAAAGTAATTTCTGGGGCTTCCCTGGTAGCTCAGCTGGTAAAGAATGTGCTGGCAATGCAAAAGACCCTGGTTCGATTCCTGGGTCAGAAAGTTCCCCTGGAGAAGGGATAGGCTGCCCCCTCCAGTATTCTTGGGCTTCCCTGGTGGCTCAGACAGTAAAGAATCTGCCTGCAACCTGCCTGGGTTCGATCCTTAGGTTCAGAATATCCCCTGGAGGAGGGCATGGCAACCCACTCCAGTATTTTTGCCTGGAGTATTCCCATGGACAGAGGAGACTGGCGGGCTGCAGTCTAACGGGTCGCAAAGAGTCAGACATGACTGAGCAACTAAGCACACAGAGTGCAATTTCTAATCTAGAATTAGTGCCATCTCCTAACTGGTCTCCTGTTTCCACCCTCTTCCCAGACCCCAGTTATCTACTTTCATCATAGCAGGCATAGTAATTCTTAAAACAAAAAAAAACCCAGATGGACTCACACCCTGCGGGACCCTCTCCCTAACTACTTCCACTTGGCCTTTGGCAGCCTTTAAGGCCTACATGACCTGGTCCTCAGTTACCTCAAGAACCTCATCTGCTCCTACCCAACGACCCCCACTCCCATCTCTGCTCCTGTCCCACTGGCCTCCCTGCTGATCTGCAGCATGCCAGGGTGGTTCTGTGATAGGGCTCTGCATTGGCAGTGCCCCCTGCCTGAATGCCCCTTCCCTAGGTACCTGCACGGTTCCCTCCCTTAGCTCTGTCACGCTTTGCTCAAGGTCACCTTCTCAATGAGGCTTAGCCTGACCACCCTGACTTATCCCCTCAATCCCCTCATTTTGCCCCATATTTCTGTCATACTTATTATGATTACTATTTATTGCTTGTCTTCCTCTGATATAATGCAAACTCCATAAACAATGGAAATATTTTTCTTTTCATTCACTGATGTATCCCAAGTGCTTAAAATAGTGGCCTGGCAAAGGGTCAGTGCTTAATAAAACACTGTAGAATGCATGAAGGAATAGCACCTGAATGTCTGCCTACCCAGGCCAGTCAAAGGGAAAGAGACCTCTATCAGCATTCCAAAAATCCATCAATAAAGCAAAAAGAGATGGGGAAGAAGACAATCTCAGAACTGGAGGCCATCCTTCTGGAACTCACAGTGGCCAGATCAACAAAATGGATCAATATTTAGAAGCCCAACCATTTAATTATAAAAATATCTGTACCTTAGTAATTCCCAAAACTCCAATGTTGGGACTGGATGAAGTAGAGCCATTCCCAGTACCAAAAATACCATCGAGAACACAGGAGAGACCCTCCACGAAAATTCCCCTAAAATGTAAAGGAATGGAGTAAAGAAAAACATTAATTCAATGGGAGAAACACTCTGAAATAGTCTAAATGGTTATGACCCAAAGGCAGGGTCCACAGACCTGTAGCCTCTATGCTCCCCAGGAGGGGTTAGCAATGCAGAATCTCGGGCCACACCCCAGATCTAAAGACGTGCATTTTAACAGGGTTCTTCACGCTCATTCAACTTTCAGAAGCACATATCTGAATCACACATTAGATACAAGTATTTAAAAATTATTCCAAATTAAAATATTTTTCCCAGAAAATAATCATTTGTGGAAATCTAAGACAACATAGGTCATCCATAGATTTGATTCCTTTCCTATTAATACAGTTTTATCACAAAGAAAATGCTTTGTAACTTTATAAATGTTGGAACTTTCAAAAGAACCAATATATAAATAATTTATTCATATGCAGTAGAGAAAAACGGAAAAACTAGAGCTCTAAACACCAACAGAAGCAATGCAAAAGATGCAGAGATATCAGCCCTTTCGTTCCCATGACACACAGTTCCTTCTGGAAGGTGGGCAGCTGGCTGGGAATGGTAGGATGATCTGGGCTACTTTATTTTCTTTACAGCTTCTATAGGGCCCAATTTAACCCCAGCATTGAGAAACTAAAGACTATATTTACTGAATATAAACTTCACAGCTCATAAACCTCTAGATTTTACAGACTTCATTTATTCCTGCTCTTGTCTCTCTCTATATGAACTGTAACTGTGAAACAAACAGTAGGAAAAACAAATCAAAGGGGATAATACATCCATGACCCCAAACCAGGCAAAGAACAATGGCAGTGTCTGGCACTTGGTGAGTTTAAGGTGTGGAGAGATCTCACAGAGAATGTCTTATATGATTGTCACCATGAGAAAGAAGGGTGGGAATTCCTCTCTGTATTATCTGGATGTGGAAAATGAGAGCAAAACAGGGGCAGTTACTTATTCAAAACAGCCAATAAAGAGCCCTGATGCTTGGCTACTTCATGTTAAAACTCTTGACTGTCCAAACCAAAGAGCAAAGTATGAGGCACTGGGCCCAGTGAAGAGTTCATTTTCTCAGGAACCCACCTGTTTATTGCATGGATGGGAGGTGATGGGGCACAGGACAACCTTGCACAGGCATAGTAGTCCCCGATAGACTCGATAATACTGGCAACAACCGCACTGAGCATGCCAATGACACCAGCTGCAGAAATGGTGGGCAGTCCCCACTGAACTAAGGAAGAAAAATAAGCATGAAAGCCTCATAAACTTTCTTAGAGGGGCAGGCAAAATTATCAGGATATTGAATCATTCAGTATGTCAGCACTCTACAAGAACCACTCAGATTTTTAAAGCTCATGGTAACTATTTTTACACATAAGTCATCAGTGCAAAATGCCTGGGAATAGTTCCTGAGTTGAATGAAGACAGTCATAATCAGGATTAGTCTGCTTTATTTAAAAGAAGAAATTGTTTGACTGGAAGAGGTGGGTGCTCCTCTTTCTTGCTTCAAAGCCACACTCAAGTGTCTGCTAAATTAGAATTTAACACAGCCTGCTATGTTGGGATAGGTATTTGTATGCAGAGAATGTTTAGCCCTGCTGTGCAAAGCATGGTACAAAACAGCGCTCCGGTCCAGAGGGAGGCATCAAATGAAAAAGCAGTGAAAAGTCATCACGTAAATTTAAATTCCAACAGTAGGGCATGGCACAAAGTGTAATCAACTCTTTTCTAGTATAATACCAGCACTTTTTTAAAAAGTACACCATATTACAGAAAATTAAAGAGTTTCCTTTAAGAAAGCAAAGACCCCAGGTAGATTCATTTTGAGTATCTGGATTTAAAAGTATATCTATTTGGACACTGATAACCACTGATCTTATTTAATAAAAACAGCATGAGGAACCTTCACTGTTAAAATGAATAGACTTCCTTGTAAAGTACCTAGACTTTCTTTCCCTGAACCATTAGTTATTACAGAGCTACTAAGTAGAAAGTACATGAAGAGAAATGTATAAAATGTCTTGTGCAGGGGCCAACAATATACTGAGGGATCAGGACACTAAAAGATTTCGAATAGTCCAACGGTTGGATGTTGCAATCAGTACCAGTTAGGAAGTCAGGAAGCGCCACAGGCCCTGCTGAAGAAGAGTCTGGAAAGCAGCACACAGCGTGGAGAAGGTGTTCTGGATGGGCAATCAGTGGATGGACAGAGCCGGGCCTGGGGCAGGTGGGTTTGGAAGGCCTTGACCAATACCCTGGAAGGCCTTGGCCTCTGTCTACTGGGTCATGGGAGCAACCCCAAGTTTGAGAGGAGAAAGACAACACATAAAGTAAGATGTACAGAATATCCCCTGGGTGTGTGTATGGACAGAACTTTTCCTTCCTGAAGCTCACTTTACCCCATGGGAGCTGACTAGGGGATGTTGAGGCAGTCTGTATTCAGGGGTTCAAGGTGCAGACCCACCAGCAACTGGTTTGGTCAACATCTCATCCCTGGACTGGTTTGGAATGGATTCTTTGCATGCAGATGATTTCTTTATCAAGCAACATTTTGTGTTTTCTAAATAACCTCTGATACAGTTATCTTTACTGAGGCAGCGATATGGTTTCCTTTATGTGTCTAGATTTTGGGGTGGGAGTCTTATTTTATTTTGCCATTTATTATTTATCAGAAATTGCCTTTTATTTTCTCAGACTTTGTACTTTAATTGCTTTCTTATCTCCCACACTTTGCCTGAAATCCTCAGCAAGATTTTTAAAATCTTTATCCTATTTACTTCAACATTTAAAATTTATAATCTTAATTTTTGACCCCTTTTCCTTCAGATTATTTAAAATTTAAACCTGTTGGCTTCCAGCCTTCTATTTAAGCCTATTATTTCACCTTTCTTTTTATCTAGAACTTTCAGTTTGTTACTTGATATCAGGATTTCTCAGCCTGACACTTTCGACATTTTGGACAAGAAATCTGTATTTTAACAACCAGTCCAAGTAATTCCTAGCATACTAAAGACTAAGAACTCTGGTCTAGATATATAAAAACTTGTCTCTGGATTAAGATACATGAAAACTTATCTCTGGATTAGGAAGTATGTAAGACTACACCCTTCTGGCTCAGGGAACAGCTCTTTATCTAGGGAAGCTCTGGCAATAGAGGAGCTGGTAGCACTCAAGGGCTGTTGGGAAAAGAAACCAGAGAGCACCCTCTGCAATCATAATGTTAAGGACCTGCCCACTTAGTTATGCCTCCCTGTGCACTGACCCCATGGTCCCTAAGCAAAGTCTCATCTCTCAACACATGCACAGCGGCTTCTTCTGGACAGCCCTCTCTGTGTTTCTATTAATATTTGTGGTCATCTTGGGAGCCACATGTACAGGCAGAGAGGACCACCCATATGTGCTGTGGGGGCTTCCTCCTACCTGCCCTCCCATGCCTTCTCCTGACTCCCTCATCAACTGACTTTTAATCCCATTTTATCTCAGATTACATGTATGTTTATGAACCTTGTATGGAGGGGACAGGCATACATAAATACATACTTATACCATATAATCTGATGACACTCAGAATGCTTTAGAAAGACTAAACTTTTTACAGTGTTTGTAAATGTGTTAAGACCAGGAGGAACAACTGCCAGAATCACTATCATTTAACATGCTTAGAACATTTATCTTTGACTCAATCTTAATATTTTTGGCTTTTCCTCATTGTCAGAAAATATGAAAATGTGACAACTGGACAGGGGTATAAACTGGCACAATCTGACTAAGCGCAGGCTTTATTCTAATAAAAATCTTAAATGCTGGGAACAGAGTCTTCACATTACAACAAGCATGTAATAATCACTGGGTTAACACAAAACACTTCTGGGGGGGTCCAGAAAATGCTACATATGAGTCCAAGTGATACCTCACAGCTGGGGCTCAAATACCCTTGCCACCTGGCCAAGAGTTAGCCAACAATGAAATTATAACTTAAGATCCACTGTCTGTTTGTGAATATTAGTTTACCTGACAGGTGTGACCAAATTAAAAAAAAAAAAGATTATGGCTACCTATTGAAAGATTATACAAATTCCACCAGGCTCAAGCAGTCTACTAATCTTCAGGCCCCTCCTATTCAAGTCTGTTCATTTTGGTGGTTTGGGTACTGTGCAGCTCTATACTTGCCTTTCTAAGCAGCTGACCTCAAATCTGCCATTAGAGCTCAAATCTGCCAAGAGGCTCCTTGAGCCTGGGATTTTGTCCTAATGGAACCAAAACAATCAACTGGTACAACTGAGAAGGCAGCTGGTTAGTCTCTACAGTCCTCTGGAAACAGAGCCTCCTGCCTCTCTTCTCTGCTATCTGATCCTCTGAAGGCCAGAATGGTACGACTTTCAGGGCATGCTCTGCAACAAAGAAGGCCTTTGGTGTTGCAGAGCTTTCTGCCAACTCCCAACTGCTCTAGGTTGGACCCTTGTGGGTTCTTGACCACTCTTGGCCACCAGAATACTTACATGGGTATGGGACCTTAAACCACGGGGCTACCAGCAGCACACCCTGCCTGGCATCAGTTCGAGCATAGAAGCCATACTTGGCGCTGTCAGGAGGGAAGACATCTGTCACTGTGAAGATGAAGCAGAGTAGCCAGGACACAAGGATGGCCAGAATGATCTGAAGTGGTCAAAGGAAAAAGCTCTGTCAGGCCAACAGAAGTGGTGGTTGCTAGCAAAACATGTCTTCCTGCAGTGGGATTATTATATCTCAGAGCCCATCAGTACTTTGCATAAAAAAACACATAAAGGATCTGCATAAAACTTATTCCTTGAATGGAATCACATTTAGAGAGAGTAGTTTCATACAGTAAAGTTATTTAATTTGAAACTGGCTAGTAAAATAAGAATAATGGACAATGGGCCTGAAAAGGCCACGTGAAGTCTGACCTCCCTCAGTTCCAAGGAGAATCAATGTCCTCTTATGTACTGTTAAAAAGACTCCAAGGACTCTTGGATGGCATTGTCAACTTGATGGACATGAGTTTGAGCAAGTTCTGGGAGTTGGTGATGGACAGGGAAGCCTGGCGTGCTGCAGTCCATGGGGTTGCAAAGAGTCAGACACAACTGAGCGACGGAACTAAAAAGGACTCTAGGACTGGAAACTTCTATCACCTCGAAAATTTAGGTCCATGATGATTTGGGTGGTCATTAGTACTCTGATATCATCACACAGACATGGTCCCTTCAGGACAATCTGCTTAACCCCCTCTTCTCATTATAAACATTTTACATATGAACCAAATGCAATACTGTCTCAAAAAAAAAAAAAAAAAAGGTAATTACTCACAGGGAACATTTTGAAAAGCTGTAACTTATATGCAGTCCATCCTTTCTTGGATTTGTAAATTGGGAGAGGAAATTTAACATTTCTGGCATATTGAGAAAATAGTAATACTAGGAAAATAGTCCTGAGGAGAGAAAGAAAATGAACTAGGTTAAAGGCTGTTACATCTATGTTAAAAATAATACTCAAAGTTTCAATGACAAAATTGACCACATATGCTCAATTCATTTCTCTAGAAAGCTGCTATTCCTCTACTATTTGGGAAATATCTTTTGGAAATGCCATTTTTAGATCTTAACATTTCTAGATATGGAAATGAGATTGTCATGTAAATGCTTCAGCTAAATATTCCTTAATAGATAAAAAACAAAGAATGTACATACTGATAGGAAAAGTTCACGCTGTGTGAAGAAAAAGACAAGATGCCAGATACAACATACTGCACAGTAAAATTTCAACTACGAATTAACTGAAAAACAAGCAACTACCACACAAGAGTGCATATGTACACATATGCATGAATGCAAACAGGAAACAAGGACATGATCCAAATGCTCACAAGGATTGGTTTATTCCCCATTTTTCTGTATGTTCTGATTTACTTGGAAGGGGCATAAATTACTTTTAAAAAGAAAAAACTAACCTTAAATATTTAAGAAAGCTATATACAATAGCATTCAATATTAATAATAATATTCCTGCGCTTCCCTAGCATGGCTCAGTGATAAAGACTCTGCCTGCCAATGCAGGAGATACGGGTTCGATCCTGATTCAGGAAGATCCCACATGCAACAAAGCAACAAACCCACGTGCCACAATTATTGAGCCTGTGCTCTAGAACCCAGGAGCCTCAACTACTGAAGCCTGTGCTCTGCAACAAGAAAAACCACCTCAGTAAGAAGTCCACATATTGCAACTAGAGTAGCCCCTGCTCGCAGCAACTAGAGAAAAGCCCAAGCAGCAACAAAGACCTAGCACAGCCAAAAATAAATGTTTTAAAATGATATATACATATATATGTGCATGTGTGCTTAGTCGCTCAGCTGTGTCTGACTCTTTGTGACCCCATGGGCTGTAGCCTGCCATGTTCCTGTTCCTCCCTCCACAAGGATTCTCCAGGCGCGAATACTGGAGTGGGTTGCCATGCCCTCCTCCAGGGGATCTTCCCAACCCAGGTCTCCTGCAATGCAGGCAGATTCTTTACCATCTGAGCCACCGGGAAACCCAAGAATACTGGAGTAGGCAGCTAGCTATCCCTTCTCCAGGGGAATTTCCTGACCCAGGAATTGAACTGGGGTCTCCTGCATTGCAGGTAGATTCTTTACCAGCTGAGTTACCTGGGAAGCCCATACAATACATTCATATATAAACAATATTCCTGAGAGATTTCTGTCTCAAGACATTATGCACTGGTCTTCCCGCCCACTAGCCTACCCTTCCACAGTAACTGCTATAATCATTCACTTTACAGAGAGACAAAGCCAGCAGTCCAAGATCATGCGGCTATGCTGGCCAGGGGTCTAGCTCTACAGCCTGGGCTCTGAATTATGCTGCCACATTGTGAGGGCAGGGATGTCTGGGCTGACTCAAAAGTTTCTCTGTGACAAGTCCTACACTCTTGATCCAGCTACGCTGAGTGCTACAGGAAGCAGGTGGTCCGGTGACCCCCGGAGCAGAACCCGACACATCCTCATGTGTCTGGTGCCCCATGTGTGGCAGGTGTGGGATAGCTTCCCATATTCAAACAATGAAGGTATACCATAATATGTCTCATCACCTGTAGGGATTCATTCTTTCTCTTATAACCTAAGGTAGAGTTGGCGGGAAGAGAGGATTCTCAAAGTTAAGCTTAATTGTTCCTGGGAACAGTTCTAATTGCTGAAATGGAATTATCAGTTCCACTGACAGCCAGTCAAGTGCCGCTTCACAGTCACACTCCAAATGAAGTGTGGATTGCAGCTGGCTGCCACTCTACCATTTCCTCACCTATGCAGGCACTTCACTGACCTGGTGCCACCACAAAATCATCAGATCAGTACCAGTTCAAGGATGAAAACATACATGGTGCCCAAGTTATTTTAACTCCCCTGTGAATGGTGATGTTTAACAAAAATCAGTATGACAATGAAGGATACTAAAAGAGATCAATAATGTCCATTTGCTAATGTGACCAACAAAGGCTTAATTTCCAAAATATACAAACAGCTCATATATCTCAACAACAAAAAAACAACCGAAATGGAAAATGGGCAGAAGGCCTAAATAGACACTTCTCCAAAGAACATATACAGATGCCCAATAGGCACATGAAAAGATACTCAACATCACTAGTTATTAGAGCAAGCAAATCAAAACTACAGTGAGGTATTATCTCACACTGGTCAGAATGGCCATCATGAAGAAGTCCAGAAATAATATATCTGAAGATCAGACCAAAAAAGGTCTACAAATGCTGGAGAGGGTATGGAGAGCCCTCCACACTGTTGGTGAGAATGTAAACTGACACAGTCACTATGGAAAACAGTACAGAGGTTCCCCAAAAAACTAAAAAATAGAGTTGCTATATGATCCTGCAATTCCACTCATGAGCACACGTCTGGAGAAATTTTAAAAGATACGTGCACCCCAATGTTCACTGCAGCACTATTTACAATAGCCAAGAAACAGAAACAACTTTAATGTCCATTAACAGGTTAATGGACAAAGAAGATGTGGTACAGAAACTAATCAACTAGACTTCAATTACAATTAAAATCGAGTCAGCGTCACTCAGTCGTGTTCAACTCTTTGTGACCCCATGGACTGTAGCCTGCCAGGCTCCTCTGACCATGGGATTCTCCAGGCATATAATGCTGGAGTGGTTTGCCATTTCCTTCTCCAGGGGATCTTCTTGACCCAGGGATTGAACCCAAGTCTCCTGCATTGGCAGGCAGACTCTTTACCGAGTAAGCTACAAGGGAACCTCCAAATTAAAATAACCTATACTAAAAAAATGATGTAATACACACACACACACACAGGAATACTATTCAGCCATAAAAAAAAAATGAAATGATGCCATTCATAGCAACGTGGATGGATCTAGAGATTATCATACTAAGTAAAATAAGTCAGGAGAAAGACAAATACCATTATCACTTACATCTGGAATCTAAAATATGACACAAAAGAACTTATCTATAAAACAGCTTCACAGACATACAGAATAGATTTGTAGTTGTCAAGGTGGTGTAAAGGTGGGATGGATTGGGATTTGGGGATTAACAGATGCAAAATATTATATATAGAATGGATAAACAACAAGGTCCTGGGGCTTTCTTAGCAGTCTAATGGTGACGACTCCATGCTTCTACTGCAGGGGACATGTGTTCAATCCCTGGCTGGGGAAATAAGATCCCATACGCTGTGT
Organism: Neotragus moschatus; assembly: GCA_006410615.1. Classification (NCBI taxonomy): domain Eukaryota; kingdom Metazoa; phylum Chordata; class Mammalia; order Artiodactyla; family Bovidae; genus Neotragus; species Neotragus moschatus. The sequence continues at coordinate 275,784 of SJYA01001828.1, forward strand.
GGCCTGGCCAGAGAAAACCAAAAGCAAATGAGAAAACAAGGTCCTACTGTATAGCACAGGAAACTATATTCAATATCCTGTGATAAACCATAATGAAAAAACTGTGTATGTGTATATATATAAATACACATATATGTATAACTGAATCACTGCTATACATTAGAAATCAACACAAAACTGCAAATAAACTATACTTCTGTGAAATAAATTTTTAAAAATGTCCATTTTCTACTCACTGTGACAGGGGGCTTTATACTTTTAAAAGTGAAAGTGAAAACTGCTCAGTCATGTCTGAATCTTTGCGACACCATGGATTATACAGTCCATGGAATTCTCCAGGCCAGAATACTGGAGTGGGTAGCCATTCCCTTCTCCAGGGGGTCTTCCCAACCCAGGAATCAAACCCAGGTCTCCTGCACTTCAGGCAGAGTTTTTACCACCTGAGCGACAGGGGAAGCCCAAGAATATTGGAGTGGGTAACCTATCCTTTCTCCAGCGGATCTTCCCAACCCAGGAATCAAACTAGAGTCTCCTGCATTGCAGGTGGATTCTTTACCAACTGAACTATTAGGGAAGGCCTTTATACTTTTAAATCCCTACCAATTTCATCAATTTAAAAATACTACCATCATTTATTTTAATATTCACTAATATGAAAATAGGTATTTCAGCATTGTTGGCAACAGAAAATATATTTTAAATAACATGCTTGTGTATCAACTGGGAAATGGCTTGTGTGCGTGCGTGTGTGTGCGCGCTCAGTCATGTCTGACTCTTTGTGACCCCATGGACTCTGGCCTGTCAGGTTCCTCTGTCCATGAGATTTCCCAGGCAGGAGTACTGGAGTAGGTTGCCATTTCTTCCTCCAGAGGATCTTTCTGACCCAGGGATCAAACCTGCATCTCCTACATTGGCAAGTGGATTCTTTACTGTTGCATCACCTGGGAGTAGTTTAATACAGACTTTTTGATACTACTTACCACTGTGCAGTTGTACAAAGAATGAAATAGATTTAAACAGATTGTCTTGGGAAGGTGACCCCAACAAACTGTCAAGGTGAAAAATTAAGAAATAATGATAAAGCTGTATATGTGAACATTTGTATTTCTGCAGCAATAATGCAAAATACGGAAGGATAAACACTATATTATTGTTAGTTATTCAAGAGAAGATTTTTTTGAGGGACTGGGTGTGTGGGAGGGACTATTATTTTACTTTAGATTTCTCTGTTTAATTATTATTAAACTCCAAATGCCAAGAATCTCAACGAATTTGGGGAAATAAGTAAAACGAGACTTTTCTGGAATGTTTGGTGATGGTATATGGTAATTTATTAAACTATTCTACTTTTGAATAGGTTTTAAGTTATCCCTAAGAAAAGTAAAGGAAAAAGTACTTTCAGGAAAAACACTGTTCCCACTCAGAATTTATGTATGGTTTTAGAAATGGCAGATACTAGTTCACCACACTGACTCTTCCTTTAGAGACAGCCTGTCTCTAAGGGCCACATCTATTGGTTGACTTAGGAGACCACAGTGACCCACCACCAATACTCCTACTGCTATAGGGTCCCCTTCCATGCGAATACGCATAATGATAACAAGTGAAGGTAGCCCTTTTTAAACACTGATTGGTTATTTGTATTATTTTTTTGTTAAGTGGTTGTTCATACTACATCCTTCATTCATTACTCTACCAGGACTCACTCTCCTTTAAATTAACTGGTGAAATTCTATGATTTGGGAACATTAGCCTTTCTTACGGCGTTTGCTGTATTTTCTCAGATATACTTAAAATTTAGTTTCAGTGGTTTTTGATATGAGCTTTAAATTAATCAGTGGTNTTGGGGATTAACAGATGCAAAATATTATATATAGAATGGATAAACAACAAGGTCCTGGGGCTTTCTTAGCAGTCTAATGGTGACGACTCCATGCTTCTACTGCAGGGGACATGTGTTCAATCCCTGGCTGGGGAAATAAGATCCCATACGCTGTGTGGCCTGGCCAGAGAAAACCAAAAGCAAATGAGAAAACAAGGTCCTACTGTATAGCACAGGAAACTATATTCAATATCCTGTGATAAACCATAATGAAAAAACTGTGTATGTGTATATATATAAATACACATATATGTATAACTGAATCACTGCTATACATTAGAAATCAACACAAAACTGCAAATAAACTATACTTCTGTGAAATAAATTTTTAAAAATGTCCATTTTCTACTCACTGTGACAGGGGGCTTTATACTTTTAAAAGTGAAAGTGAAAACTGCTCAGTCATGTCTGAATCTTTGCGACACCATGGATTATACAGTCCATGGAATTCTCCAGGCCAGAATACTGGAGTGGGTAGCCATTCCCTTCTCCAGGGGGTCTTCCCAACCCAGGAATCAAACCCAGGTCTCCTGCACTTCAGGCAGAGTTTTTACCACCTGAGCGACAGGGGAAGCCCAAGAATATTGGAGTGGGTAACCTATCCTTTCTCCAGCGGATCTTCCCAACCCAGGAATCAAACTAGAGTCTCCTGCATTGCAGGTGGATTCTTTACCAACTGAACTATTAGGGAAGGCCTTTATACTTTTAAATCCCTACCAATTTCATCAATTTAAAAATACTACCATCATTTATTTTAATATTCACTAATATGAAAATAGGTATTTCAGCATTGTTGGCAACAGAAAATATATTTTAAATAACATGCTTGTGTATCAACTGGGAAATGGCTTGTGTGCGTGCGTGTGTGTGCGCGCTCAGTCATGTCTGACTCTTTGTGACCCCATGGACTCTGGCCTGTCAGGTTCCTCTGTCCATGAGATTTCCCAGGCAGGAGTACTGGAGTAGGTTGCCATTTCTTCCTCCAGAGGATCTTTCTGACCCAGGGATCAAACCTGCATCTCCTACATTGGCAAGTGGATTCTTTACTGTTGCATCACCTGGGAGTAGTTTAATACAGACTTTTTGATACTACTTACCACTGTGCAGTTGTACAAAGAATGAAATAGATTTAAACAGATTGTCTTGGGAAGGTGACCCCAACAAACTGTCAAGGTGAAAAATTAAGAAATAATGATAAAGCTGTATATGTGAACATTTGTATTTCTGCAGCAATAATGCAAAATACGGAAGGATAAACACTATATTATTGTTAGTTATTCAAGAGAAGATTTTTTTGAGGGACTGGGTGTGTGGGAGGGACTATTATTTTACTTTAGATTTCTCTGTTTAATTATTATTAAACTCCAAATGCCAAGAATCTCAACGAATTTGGGGAAATAAGTAAAACGAGACTTTTCTGGAATGTTTGGTGATGGTATATGGTAATTTATTAAACTATTCTACTTTTGAATAGGTTTTAAGTTATCCCTAAGAAAAGTAAAGGAAAAAGTACTTTCAGGAAAAACACTGTTCCCACTCAGAATTTATGTATGGTTTTAGAAATGGCAGATACTAGTTCACCACACTGACTCTTCCTTTAGAGACAGCCTGTCTCTAAGGGCCACATCTATTGGTTGACTTAGGAGACCACAGTGACCCACCACCAATACTCCTACTGCTATAGGGTCCCCTTCCATGCGAATACGCATAATGATAACAAGTGAAGGTAGCCCTTTTTAAACACTGATTGGTTATTTGTATTATTTTTTTGTTAAGTGGTTGTTCATACTACATCCTTCATTCATTACTCTACCAGGACTCACTCTCCTTTAAATTAACTGGTGAAATTCTATGATTTGGGAACATTAGCCTTTCTTACGGCGTTTGCTGTATTTTCTCAGATATACTTAAAATTTAGTTTCAGTGGTTTTTGATATGAGCTTTAAATTAATCAGTGGTAAAATCAATCTTTCTCTTTTCCTATCTGCCTTATCTAACCTATTTAATATAGATTTCCTTATAGCCCTTTTGTGGTTTTATTTTCTACATTTGAGTCTTTCATTCAACTGAAATGTAATTTGATATAAATTAGAAATCTAACTTTTTCCCAAACAATTATTTTCCACATAGTTCATTCTCCACTGATTTCAAACATCATATATAAGTATTAATTTTTTTTATTGGTCATGTTTCTATCCTTTCTGTTCTACTCTATTTGGAGAAGGAAATGGCAACCCACTCCAGTATTCTTGCCAGGAGAATCCCATGGACAGAGGAGCTTGGTGGGCTACAGTCCACGGGTCGCAAAGAGTCGGACACAACTGAGGGGCTTCATTTTCACTTTTCTATCCTTTCTGTTCTACTCTATCAATGTCTACCCTGTCCCAGATCACAGTATTAAGTCCTAGAATGTGCTTTAATTATTGTTAAGGACAAGTCATCAAGCCCTTCTCCCTATTCCTGCATTGATCCATATTATTTTATTTTGTCTTGTTTATTGGCTAGCACATTCAGAACTTTAAATGATTCTGATAATAAACATTCTTATCTCAGTTTATGATTACAACAAGCAGTCTAATTTAAGTCTTTCACCATTAATGTATGTTGTTGTTCAGTCACTAAGTCGTGTCCAACTCTCTGCAAACCCATGGACTACATCACCCAAGGTTTCCCTGTCCTTCAGTATCTGCTAGAGTTTGCTCAAACTGATGTCCATTGAGTAGATGATGCCATCCAACCATCTCATCCTCTGTCACCCCCTACTTCTCCTGCCCTCCATTTTTCCCAGCATGAGTCTTTTCCAATGAGTCAGTTCTTTGCATCAGGTGGCCAAAGTATTGGAGCTTCAGCTTCAGCCCTTCCAATGAATATTCAGGGTTGATTTCCTTTAGGATTGACTGGTTTGATCTCCTTGCTGTTCAAGAGGCTCTCAAAAGTCTTCTACAGCACCACAGTTCCAAAGCATCAATTCTTCAGCACTCAGCCTTCTTTATGGTCCAACTCTCACATCCATACATGAGCACTGGAAAAACCATAGATTTGACTATACAGACCTCTATCAGCAAAGTGATGTCTCTGCTTAAGTTTGTTATAGCTTTTCTTCCACGAAGCAAGCATCTTTTAACTTTTTGGCAGCGGTCATCATCCACAGTAATACTGGAGTTCAAGAAAATGAAATCTGTCACTGCTTCCACTTTCCCCCCCATCTATTTGCCATGAAGTGATGGCATCAGATGCCATGATCTTAATTTTTTGAATGTTGAGTTTTAAGTCTGCTTTTTCACTCTTTCACTTTCATCAAGAGGCTCTTTAGTTTCTCTTCACTTTCTGCCAGTAGAGTGGTATCATCTGCATATCTGAGGTTGCTGATATTTCTCCCGAAATCTTGATTACAGCTTGTGAGTCATCCAGCCCAGCATTTTGAATAATGTACTCTACATATAAGTTAAATAAGCAGGGTGACAATTTACAGCCTTGATGTATTTCTTTCCCAATTTTGAACCAATCCATTGTTCCATGTCCAGTTTTAAATACTGCTTCTTGACCTGCATACAGGTTTCTCAGAAGGCAAGTAAGGTGTATGGAGCATTTAAAAGTCCTATTTATCACTGCTAACAGCTTGCAGTTGAAACACAGGTTCAATTTTTAAAAATCATCACCATGTTTTTTAAATAAAAAAACATAGTGGATTTTAATAAAATTAAATTTTCTAATATTTAATCATCCTTGAGTTCCTGAAATGATAAATACATTGCCCTTTTACTGTATTATCTGTAGCAGCATTTCCCAAACCATGTTCCAAGGAACATTCTTTTCAATATGTTTATAGATGCAGCACTTAACAAAATTAAGTATGTGCAGAGCTGTATAGTAAGGCCCTTTTAAGACACTGTATCGAGCCTTTTAAGACACTGAGTTTTAGATGCTACTACCGGAACAGATTTCCTTAGGGTTTTATACGACCCTAGGAAGGAAAAACTTGGTCCAGGATCTCCCTTCTGCATTAGCTCTGTCACAACTTGCCATTAAGATAAAACTGTGAAGTTTCCCTTCTTTTTCAAAGCTCCAGTACAGATTAAACAGTATAGGAATTCTCTCTTCCTTGGAGATGTAATATACTCAATGCCTAACCAGCAGAGCACATCCTTTAGGAATGAAAGTCCTTCCACAACATCCTTGACTTTTCTTCCCATGGTCAAGGGTGTGGTCATACCTCCCGCCCCTCCCCTAACTTATTCACAATGCTCTTACTGAATATCCCTGCTCTGGAACAGACAGTGAGCCAAGTACTGGAGGAGCCGTGGTGATTAGTATAGAGCTGAGGTCCTGCCCTCACAGAGCTGACATCCAAGCACAAAAGAAGAGCTCTGGAAAATAAAAAACAGGACAGCAGAAATAAAAAAAACTCAAGAGAGGGAGTCACAGATAAAGCTGAGGAAAATTCCTAGGAACAGAGGGAAAAAACAAAGAGACGAAAAACAGAAGAGGAAAGTAAGAGGACAACTTTGGGAGGACCAACATTCTAGAAGTTCCAGAAAAAGCGAGACAAGCAGGGATAGAAGTGGAGGGGGGCATCTGTGAAATAATTCAAGACCATCTCCCATGAACATCCAAGATTACAAAGTAAAACAGGCCAGAGTGCCAAGCCTGAGATGTAAACAGACCACCAAAGAGTAGCAGGCAAGGTTTCAGACATCGTGATGACAGGAAGACCTAAAAGATTCTAGAATCCAACAAGAATTGGGGACAGAAGAGAAAGTCTTGAAGAGATAATGATTAAGCATTTTATAGGACTGACAATGCACAGTAAGGGAGAAAAAAATAAACCGGAGACCAGTTTAGAAGTGATGGCTGAGTGCTGTGGCAATGATGACCAAGGATAGAATCGGGACTTTTTTCTGGAGGCAGGAGAGAATGATGGGCTGTGCATGGTGAATGAGGAAGTGAAGAATGAAGGACCGCTGCAGGGCTTCTGGCTTAAGCACCTGTGTTACTACTGCACCTGTGGCTGTGCTACTGCGAGGATGACCTCAGAAGGAAATGGTCTACGGGCACGGAGGGAGCCAAAAGTTGGAGTTTTCTTTATTTAAAGTCTGAGGTGTCTTGTGTAACAGTAAATGGACAGAGCAAGTTATGGGTTCGATCTGAAAGTCTTGAGATTAGAGGTCCACGTTACAGGTTCATGTGGAGCCCACCAGTATAATGCATGTCTGCTGATGCCATGAACTTGATGAGATACCACAGAGGAAGAGAATGGAGACAGAAGGAGGCCCAGGACCAAATCCTGAGGAGCCCCAACATCCAGAGGTCTGGGGGAGAAGGGGTCAGTTCTGATTATTTACCAAAAAAACAGCTAGAAAACCACCTATTCTATTTATATATATATATTTAAACCTAGGTCTAACTCATCCTCCCTAGAGCTAAGTTTTATCACTGCTTTGTGTGTGCATTCCCTTCTCACCTTAATTAGCCCTGCCTGAAGTAGGTCTATGTTTGCCATTTTCCAAAAACCAGCTTTGGCACACATCACTTCTATTTGTCTATTTTTTATTTTGTTGTTCAGTTGCTCAGTTGTGTCTGACTCTTTGCATCCCCATGGATTGCAGCATGCCAGGCCTCCCTGTCCTTTATCATCTCCTAGAGCTTGCTCAAACTCATGTCCACTGAGTCGATGATGCCATCCAACCATCTCATCTTCTGTCGTCCCCTTCTCCTCCTGCCTTCAATCTTTCCCAGCATCAGGGCCTTTTCCAATGAGCCAGCTCTTCTTATCAGGTGACCAAAGTACTGGACCTTCAGCTTCAGCATCATCCTTCAAATAACATTCAGGGTTGATTTTCCTTTAGGATCTCCTACAGTCCAAGGGACTCTCAAGAGTCTTCTCCAGCACCATAGTTTGAAAGCATCAATTCTTCAGCACTCAGCCTTTTTTTATGTCCAGCTCTCACATCCATACACGACTACTGGAAAAACCATAGTTTTGACTATACAGACCTTTGTAGGCAGAGTAACATCTCTGCTTTTTAAAAAGCAGGGTGATTTTAAATAAGCCTTGATGTACTGCTTTCCCAATTTTGAACCAGTCCATTTTTCCATGTCCAGTTCTAACTGTTGTTTCTTGATCTGCACACAGGTTTTGCAGGAGGCAGGTAGCAGGTAAGGAGGTCCGGTATTTCCGTCTCTTTAAGAATTTTCCACAGTTTGTTGTGATCTACACAGTCAAGGACTTTAACGCAGTCAAGGAAGCAGATATTTTCCAGAATTCTCTAGCTTTTCCTATGACCCAATGGATCTTGACAATTTGATCTCTGGTTCCTCTGCCTTTTCTAAATCCAGCTTGTACATCTGGAAGCTCTCAGTTCACATACCATTAAAGACTAGGTTGAAGGATCTTAAGCATTACTTTGCTAGCATATTTTTTGTATCTCTACCAATGTTTTCCCCTGCTTTAACTGCACTCATTTTTCATCCTGCTTTTCTCATTTCTGAAGATAAGCTCTTCATTTTTATTTGACTCTTCTTGAGAACTTACTGTTCAATAAGTGTGACTAGTCCTGTTATCATCATTATCTAAATTGTCGGCAATTGTCAAGTTTGGAGTTCTTTTCTGAGTTATTTTTAATGGTATTCTCTTGCTTCCAAGTGGTTTGGGGGTTTTAGTCATTCTTTCGTTATTGGTTCCTAAAGTTTATAGCAAGACAGTAAACACAATTTCTCCTTTTTGGAACTTACTGCATTTCACTGAGTGAACATTCTCACGTGTCTTCAACACACCCATCCTGATATGGAAATACTGACAACCTTTGGTGAAATGAGAAAACTAAGAACAAAACTGGATATTTTCTTATACTTTAATTTATAATGATAAATGATAATGATTACAATTATGTAAGGATTCACTTTATTTGTGAACCACATTCTAACACAGAGAGGCAGAATTAAATGTTACGGGTAAAGTTCGAGTCAGACTATTTGGGTTTTGAAAAGCATCCTGGCTAACTGTGTGACCCTGAAAAACTAACACTGCATCTTTGCCCCTGGATTTCTTTACTTGTTAAACAGGGATAACACTGGTACCTTAATTTATAATATATGCAACCACAGTTATATAAAGCATGATATGTAGGCTCAATAAATACTGTTTTTCATTGAGTAATTACAGAAGTTTTCATAAAACAAAAAAAATTAGAAATCCTCTTGTGTTACTTAATTTTTTAAGAAATCTGACCGACTGCTAAAATTCTAGAGTCTTAGAATCATTTCCTATGAGGTGGTCAACTCTTACATATGCTCTACAGAAATATGCTCTACAGAGATATGCAGAGACTGTGGGTTCCATCTGGGGTACACAGAAAGCTGTGGCTCTAATAATCAATCTTATAAAGTTCTCAATGTCTTTACTGACATTACTGAAAAAAGGGCCAAGTGACATATTTAATTCACTTCAAGTACTGTGCGAAAGGACTGGCACCGACCAGCAGGACTCTGGCAGAAATGACAGCTTTGTGACAGGTATGCAGAGCTGTCTGACCTAAGCCACATTACCCTTGATGCCAACACTGCAGGCCACAGCTCTGTCTCCTGCCAGTCTGGAAGTATTTTTGAGTCTCGTTTAAAGGATTCAGCTTCTTGGTATTTCAATTTCCATGTATGAGACTTGGCATGACCCCAAAAGTCAAGAGTTAATGGCGCCACCATCTTACTCCTTTCTCAAAGTTTAAAACCTTACAACCCTCTCAATCTTTAGAATACCTCGACTGCATGGCACTTTAATAATTCCCTGGCATGAAACAAAGTTTAAACTATCAGACTAATCTTACATATCTCCTAAAGTCTGTATAAATGTTCAAAACATTCAAAGAAGCTGTCCCTCAGTGTTGGGAAGAAAGGAGATTTTTTTACTGTCTACTCCTGAGTGGCCTTGGAACACTTACAGCATGGCGATGCCCCAGTGCTTCCCTGCTCTCTCTCCTGCTGCCTGGAAACCAGAGAGGCCAATGAGGGCTACCGTGGGTGTGATGGTCAGGGGCCCGATGTATTTCAGCAGAGCCCCAGGCAGGCCTAGGAGGCCGATGACCACTTCTATCAATGAGGACATGATGATGGCTCCCTGGATCTGGAGCAAGAGAGGACACAGACATAAGAGCAAGCTGCTTACAAATCACACACTCTAAATATCACCTGCAACCACAACTGATAATTCTGTAAGGCATCAAGCTATTATAAAATAGGCATGACATAGCTGAGAAATTCCTGGGAAACCCTAAAGATACCAGTGGGTGTGATTGGGACCTAGCAAACCTAAGTATGACCCGACTGATCTAAGAGTATTACCGAAATGGGTGCTGGACACAAAATCAGCTTGCCTATTCCACTGACCGAGACAGACGTAATTTATCATTACCATTTAAGGCACAACATTCAAAACAAGCCTCAAAGGTACAATGCAGTACAAAGATTCTTGACTTTAAGAAGTAAGCTCCTGCAGGACATTTAAAAGGCAGTGTTACTGATAAAAATTCTAAAGGTATATTTCTTTTGTATAGAATGGTCATATCTGTCTTAATTCTGAACTAATGGTGAATGGTTTTACAGGTTTTTGAAGATCTGGATAAAATATCAGTCATTCTTTGTATCTAAGGACTCCCATACCCTATTCTATTCAAATGCACTGAAGCAGACAAATGGCTTTAATTCCTTCAACCAACACAGACAAACGCTGAGGCAAGAATAAATAGTTTTGCCACCTATCAACTCCCTTTGGAAGGAGTCATGTCCCTCGGCTGGTTATGCTGGAGGGTGTAAGCAGACAGGTCTGTGGCGGCACAGGAGAGGAGGAAGAGAAAGAAGGACAGAAAAGAGGGCAAGAAACAATACTGTCTGGTGGCACAAAGCATTTCTACATGCTTTATTTTATAGCAATGTCATCTAAATTGAATTTCACAGCACAAATGAACATATCAGTAGCTGGAAAAAAAAAAAAAGAGCTTAGTGTAAGCAACTGCAATATACTGGGCATGACCAACACTGAAAATGAGAAGAAACACCAAGAAGCCGTAAGTAGACAATGCTCATCATTTACCTCGCGTATTCGGGGATACCAGATGTGTTCTGTGTGTAACAGCTCTGCTGTTCCATTGGCAACCGAAACATCTTGAAAACAAAAACAAAGACAAAATTTTTCTTGGAGTGACACTGATGTTTGATGGGACATATTCATTTTACTCTTTTTAAGAAGAATCTCCTCCCTGTTCTAAGTATATCTGTATAAATACCCAACCCTAAAATTCCAGTTACAACAGTACAGTATATCATACTGAAAGGTGGATTCTCTATCGCTAATATAACCAAATTCATTCACCAACAAGAGCTCCTGGCTTCTCAGAAGCTGACTGAACTGATGACACACATTGCTAGTCCCAGTCTCATACAAAGACCAATCTTTGCAAGCAGCTCACTGAGATGACCAATAGCAAGGTTGCCTGACTGAGGTTTTAAAAACCTAGATAAAACTGAGGCCCTTTTTCTGTTCCTAAATCCAATCAGTGGTCACAAAGTAACTCCTAGGAGCAAGGAAGGAAATAAGGGCTAGAAAATTCTGCTCCTAGAACCTAAAAATTTAACAGTATTTTGAGAGTACAACAGGTCTGTCTGCTTTCCTCAAATCCCCTATCTGATCTCTTTCTGACCTTACAGGGTTATTTAAGGATCTTTGCAATCACTGTGAGGAGGATAGGAGGTGGAATGAAAGTCATTTGCAGAAAACCAAAGCAGCCAGATCCTTAAAAAGCAAAGATGTTTCAGAGAAAGGATGCTGATGCAGCAAAGAGAGTGACTACTGGTGGTTCATAAAATCCACTGAAAGAAAGAGGCAGAAAAACAGCACAAATATTTTTCTATTCTGTTGCCATATTTATCAATTTCATTAGCACAGAGAAATGAGGTCCTCTACTGGTCCTTACTTGCTCTGGGGGTAGGGATGAATGAGTGGATACAGAGAGAGACAGAAACGCGATCCACAGATTGGAGTATTCTAAGCTGTTTTGTTGGTTGTGTGTTCTGTGCCTGATTCCAGAAAGGATTTATCACTGCTGGGGGCAGCACATCCAGGCCTCCCTTCTATCACCTGCATTAAAGGACCCCAATGACATATGTGGAAATAACTGCAATTACCTGTGGTGTTACATTTCCATTTATCTAAAGACAGGATGGCTCGAGCAGGGGCCAGAAATGCAAAAGCACTGGCCTGAAACAGGGGTAACCTAAAAGAAACGAGACCAAAACCATGATCACGGCATCAGGAACTACCGAGGTAGTTCACTATTTGACAGCTTAACAGTCTTTTCCATAGACAAACAGCACATGAGTAAATGCAGGCACACCTGGGAAAAAAGCCCCATTCTGCAGAGATATCCTCAGACATGTAGCCAGGGACACCGGCTTCTCCGTTCTCCCCTCCTAATGCTCTCTCCCCGGGGAGCCCCAGGGTAGGTTCTGGGGGAACTCTGTAGTCAGTGCCAGCAACCCAACACCAGCCCCTGACATTACCACCTTTCCCCTTGGTGGGGGGAATGCAGGCATTTGGGTGTCTCTATCCTGCTGAGCTTGTGAGCTCCTTATTAAACATCAATGTACCTCTTCTATTTTACCATCCTCCTCCCTTTCAAATTCTTATTGGTTATCATGGGAGAAAAACCTATCTCCCCCGTTGTTCCATTTTGTAAGTCAAAAACTGCCATGAATCACTGGGGATAAGCATTAAGATTACGTTAGTTATCTATCTATTGAGAAAAAGGAAAACTGTAAGTTACAAATCAACAGTAGATAAAATATTCTGCTTAATCATAAAAAATACTCAAAAAAGCGCTTGTACCCTTACTTCTAAAGGACCCAGAAAACTTGTAGATTCTTTTAAATTTCTTACCTACACTGTTGAACTAAATGCAGAGATCCTCAGATACATTCAATTATTCAATTACATTCTAGATAATTCATATTGATTTTATGAACACTGATGCTACTCAAATTCAAAAGATTTTGTTATTTATTATTAGAGAATAATAGAATATTTTCCACTGGAGTTGTATTAAGGTGGTTCTAATGGGCTAACACAGGAACTCAATCACTATCTTTAACATTATTTTGAGGGTAAAATATGAAACTAGCTCTTTGGTTTGCAGGGTTTGGAACTTTCGGATATCCAGATCATTGTTAAAATACTCCTAAGCAGCCTTGAATCAGTGTCCTGGCCAGTAGGATAGGAACCCAGCCAGGCTCTCCTTTGAGCTGACAGTCCGTCCTGGCCCTGAGTGACACAGTAACTGGATTGAGAAACAGTGCCTCTGGCTGAAGGGCATAGAGCTGCTTTACAAACACAGAGCTGGTACACACTGCTGTGAGGCAGATGAGGCTCTTCCCCCACACAAGCATCTAAACGTCCGATCCCTGGGCTCTCCAAGCAGACAGGACGGTCTGTTCTTTTATTCTGTCCCGACGACTGGAAATGAAACAAATTAAATTGTGCTTTTCTTTACACGAGGAGTTGGAAAACCACCTGGTTTTATGAGTAAAGTTTCACTGGGACACAGCCACCATCCTCACTCTTCCGTGAGCTGTCTGCGCCTACTTTTATGCTGCAATGGGTAGAGCTGAATAGTTACAACAGGGAACACAAAACCTAAAATATTCACTGGTTAACACACTATAGAAAAAATAAAATTGCTAACCTTGACTACAGGGAAAGTATATCTTAAATACGTGAAGATACTTCAAAAATGTAAAATTTTTTTTTTTAAGTAGACATTTTAAAAGTTAATAGTGTTAACTAGATGTCATTAAGCTGAGCGACTTCACTTTCACTTTTCACTTTCATGTACTGGAGAAGAAAATGGCAACCCACTCCAGTGTTCTTGCCTGGAGAATCCCAGGGACGGGGGAGCCTGGTGGNAAATAAGGGCTAGAAAATTCTGCTCCTAGAACCTAAAAATTTAACAGTATTTTGAGAGTACAACAGGTCTGTCTGCTTTCCTCAAATCCCCTATCTGATCTCTTTCTGACCTTACAGGGTTATTTAAGGATCTTTGCAATCACTGTGAGGAGGATAGGAGGTGGAATGAAAGTCATTTGCAGAAAACCAAAGCAGCCAGATCCTTAAAAAGCAAAGATGTTTCAGAGAAAGGATGCTGATGCAGCAAAGAGAGTGACTACTGGTGGTTCATAAAATCCACTGAAAGAAAGAGGCAGAAAAACAGCACAAATATTTTTCTATTCTGTTGCCATATTTATCAATTTCATTAGCACAGAGAAATGAGGTCCTCTACTGGTCCTTACTTGCTCTGGGGGTAGGGATGAATGAGTGGATACAGAGAGAGACAGAAACGCGATCCACAGATTGGAGTATTCTAAGCTGTTTTGTTGGTTGTGTGTTCTGTGCCTGATTCCAGAAAGGATTTATCACTGCTGGGGGCAGCACATCCAGGCCTCCCTTCTATCACCTGCATTAAAGGACCCCAATGACATATGTGGAAATAACTGCAATTACCTGTGGTGTTACATTTCCATTTATCTAAAGACAGGATGGCTCGAGCAGGGGCCAGAAATGCAAAAGCACTGGCCTGAAACAGGGGTAACCTAAAAGAAACGAGACCAAAACCATGATCACGGCATCAGGAACTACCGAGGTAGTTCACTATTTGACAGCTTAACAGTCTTTTCCATAGACAAACAGCACATGAGTAAATGCAGGCACACCTGGGAAAAAAGCCCCATTCTGCAGAGATATCCTCAGACATGTAGCCAGGGACACCGGCTTCTCCGTTCTCCCCTCCTAATGCTCTCTCCCCGGGGAGCCCCAGGGTAGGTTCTGGGGGAACTCTGTAGTCAGTGCCAGCAACCCAACACCAGCCCCTGACATTACCACCTTTCCCCTTGGTGGGGGGAATGCAGGCATTTGGGTGTCTCTATCCTGCTGAGCTTGTGAGCTCCTTATTAAACATCAATGTACCTCTTCTATTTTACCATCCTCCTCCCTTTCAAATTCTTATTGGTTATCATGGGAGAAAAACCTATCTCCCCCGTTGTTCCATTTTGTAAGTCAAAAACTGCCATGAATCACTGGGGATAAGCATTAAGATTACGTTAGTTATCTATCTATTGAGAAAAAGGAAAACTGTAAGTTACAAATCAACAGTAGATAAAATATTCTGCTTAATCATAAAAAATACTCAAAAAAGCGCTTGTACCCTTACTTCTAAAGGACCCAGAAAACTTGTAGATTCTTTTAAATTTCTTACCTACACTGTTGAACTAAATGCAGAGATCCTCAGATACATTCAATTATTCAATTACATTCTAGATAATTCATATTGATTTTATGAACACTGATGCTACTCAAATTCAAAAGATTTTGTTATTTATTATTAGAGAATAATAGAATATTTTCCACTGGAGTTGTATTAAGGTGGTTCTAATGGGCTAACACAGGAACTCAATCACTATCTTTAACATTATTTTGAGGGTAAAATATGAAACTAGCTCTTTGGTTTGCAGGGTTTGGAACTTTCGGATATCCAGATCATTGTTAAAATACTCCTAAGCAGCCTTGAATCAGTGTCCTGGCCAGTAGGATAGGAACCCAGCCAGGCTCTCCTTTGAGCTGACAGTCCGTCCTGGCCCTGAGTGACACAGTAACTGGATTGAGAAACAGTGCCTCTGGCTGAAGGGCATAGAGCTGCTTTACAAACACAGAGCTGGTACACACTGCTGTGAGGCAGATGAGGCTCTTCCCCCACACAAGCATCTAAACGTCCGATCCCTGGGCTCTCCAAGCAGACAGGACGGTCTGTTCTTTTATTCTGTCCCGACGACTGGAAATGAAACAAATTAAATTGTGCTTTTCTTTACACGAGGAGTTGGAAAACCACCTGGTTTTATGAGTAAAGTTTCACTGGGACACAGCCACCATCCTCACTCTTCCGTGAGCTGTCTGCGCCTACTTTTATGCTGCAATGGGTAGAGCTGAATAGTTACAACAGGGAACACAAAACCTAAAATATTCACTGGTTAACACACTATAGAAAAAATAAAATTGCTAACCTTGACTACAGGGAAAGTATATCTTAAATACGTGAAGATACTTCAAAAATGTAAAATTTTTTTTTTTAAGTAGACATTTTAAAAGTTAATAGTGTTAACTAGATGTCATTAAGCTGAGCGACTTCACTTTCACTTTTCACTTTCATGTACTGGAGAAGAAAATGGCAACCCACTCCAGTGTTCTTGCCTGGAGAATCCCAGGGACGGGGGAGCCTGGTGGGCTGCCGTCTGTGGGGTCGCACAGAGTCGGACACGACTGAAGTGACTCAGCAGCAGTAGCAGAGATGTCATTAAGAAAATCTGGGCAGATTTTGTAGCCCCAGGAGAGGAAAAAGAACCTTAACAAGCCCACACAAGTTCTTACTTTGTTCAAAACTCTGCTGGAGGTAACTCATTTCCTCTTGAGCATCCAGGTGACCTGAATCCATTTCCCAGCCTAGTCTCTCACCCATCATGTCACACACTTGCACTCCAGACAAGTAGTCTATGTTCTTGCCTCTGAGCCTTTGCTTATTTCTTCAGTTATCAATTCATTTCTAAAGCTCCATTTCTATTCAATATTTAAAGGACACAGAAAATACCATCTCCTCCAGGAACTATTCTTGGCTCTACTAAGGATCTATAATGCATTCCCCTACTTAGGACACTCTGGCCATGATTTCTACAAGTTACTCCCCAAGTTGCCAGGGAACTGCTTCATGATTCCCTGGGGTGGGGTTGGGGGGCACCGGTTAAAAATGAACATTTATTTCTTCATCACACTCAGTCCAAGTTAATCAGAGTCTCAGGTGGAGTCTCTGAATCTGCATTATGAATAATTATTTCTGGGTGAGGCTGACGCACTAGACAACGAAGACAACCCCTATGCCAGATGAAGGGATTTATCATTTTGGTCTCTTGCTGAAAACTTCCTGGGGGTCTGCTTGACACAGGCACACTTATAAAAAGATGAGACAATGGGAAAAACCACCCCTGGGCCCTTGAGGAGTTTCTGTTGTGTGAAAGAGATTATCTATCACGATGGCTATACATGAAGGGTATTGAGGGAGACGGTGCAAGATGCCATGGGAGTCTATTATCACTTAAAGGACAGTAAGTACTTCGGCCCATAAGCAAGAGGTTAGTAATCCAGGCAGAGGAGAGCAGATGCAAATGAGAGCCACAAAGCAGACCCAGAAATCCTTAAAGAATTGCAGATACTTTACTGTGGGTGGGAATTGGTGTGGTGAAGGTCAGTGGGGATCAAAGAGCAAATGCCTTGCAATCTTCTTGTAAACAAGAGGAAAACTAGTGAAGAACCTTGCTCTGAAAGGATCACTTCTGGGGGGAAAACGCAAAAGTTGATCTTAACTCCAAAACTATTTTCAAGGCATTCAAGAGGCTGTGACATAGCTCTGGTTAGTGGTCCTTGTTTCACTGACTCCACCCATCCTGTGGTGAGTTCAGATGACCAGCCTGCCCATGTCAGGTTTCGGCCTCTACAGCCCCTTTCACGGCACTGAAGCCTCTGTATTGAAGAGCTCCCTACTGCTAACCTGCTCCTCTCCCCAAGGGGGTGGTATCGCCCTAACAGTAGGAACTGAGCCTATTTACCCATCACTGGACCCCCAGACTAACTTTCACTTAGTAATTAAGGAATTGAAGGTGCTATTGACAAATATTTTTCGAGAAGAATTTTATTAGACTAGAAATAAGAGGTTATGTCTTTCTGACATGTTGATTTTAACTGCAAATTTGGCGGAGAACTTTTTTAAGATTAAAGGCACTGGGTAGAGAGAGAGAGTTGAATATGCATGGATTTTCAAGATAAAATCAGGTAACTCCCGCATGCCCCAGAGGCTGGCAGTCCTCCATGGTGCCATCAAGGAAAAGGTATCAAAAAGTTTAAAAGGAAACAGTCCCACAAGCAGCACCAAGAAGGGATGAAATGCATCTGCCCAGAACTAAACCATTTAATGAAAATGAATAAAGCAAACACATAATTCAACAGCACAGAGAATACACTCTGTGCCTGGTTTCCTCCATCTCCCAAGAAAGTGATCAAGTTGGTAACAAAAACTTTCATCACCTAAACATTTACTTGAATCTAAACTGCAGCACAACCACAAGTCTGGCCTTAAGAAAAGCAAAATACAATGTGTCAAAGAATATTCTTTTCTTAATTGGAAATATTTCCATACTGTTTACTACACCTACATGTATGTATGTATCTGCTGGACTGCTGAAAAGGAGCTTGTGGGCATGGAGTCCTCTACCCAAACACTTCAGCAGGCATCTCTTAAGAATAAATAAATCCTCCCACATCATTGCCCCCTGCCCCGTAATCACACCCAAGAAAGGTGACATGAATTTTAATAACAAGGCCTAATAGTTAGGCCATACTTAAAGTCCTCAAATTCTTTTAAGATTTTTTTTTTTAATGTGGACCATTTTTTAAGTCTTTACTGAATTTGTTGCAATATTGCTTCTGTTTTACTTTTTTTGGATATTTTTGGCCAAAGGCATGTGGGACCTTAGTTCCCCAGTCAGGGATCAAACCTGCACCCCTTGCATTGGATGGTGAAATCTGTCACTAGACCATCAGAGAAGTCTTTAATTGTTTATAAAAGTGCTTATATCCAATCACAGTTTCTACACTGCAGCTGGTTATCGTGCGTCATATTTAGAGTCAGGCTAAACATTTTTGGCAAAGACTGTTCAGGTGTCATACCTTCTATGGTAGCTCAGCTGGTAAAGAATCGCCTGCAATGCAGGAGACCCTGGTTCGCTTCCTGGATAGTGAAGATCACCTGGAGAAGGGATAGGCTCTTGGTTCAATTCCTGGATGGGGAAGATCCACTAGAGAAATGGATAGGCTACTCACTCCAGTATTCTTGGACTTCCTTGGTGGCTCAGCTGGTAAAGAATCTATCTGCAATGCGGAAGACCTTGGTTTGATCCCTGGGTTGGGAAGATCCCCTGGAGAAGGGGATCCCCTGAACCTGAAACTCCAATACTTTGCCACCAGATGCAAAGAGTTGACTCATTTGAAAAGAACTTGATGCTGGAAAAGATTGAGAGCAGAAGGAGAAGGGGACGACAGAGGATGAGATGGCTGGATGGCATCACCGACTCAATGAACAAGGGTTTGGGTAGACTCCGGGAGTTGGTGTTGGACAGGGAGGCCTGGCGTGCTCCAGTATTGCAGCCTGGAGAGTTCCATGGACTGTACAGTCCATGGGGTCACAAAGAGTCAGATATGGCTGAGCGACCTTCACTTTCAAATACTTTTGGCAAAGACTGCTCAGGTGTCTTACCTTTCTTATAGCATCACATCAGGAGGCCTGTCAAGCTGTCCCAGGAGGTAAGAAAACTTGGTCAGGGTAGTGACTACTGGAACTCTCCATTTTAAAAGTACCTCTTCCTTTTGTAATGAATAAATTATCTATAAGGTGATTCTTAAATTGTACAAATATTATATTCTCACTAGCTTATTAACATTCTTACAGTGTGGCTTAAAAACTATAATTTTTAAATTTACCATTCCATTGATATTAATTAGTGTCCTTTTGGTTTTTGTTTTTAAATGCTTTTATTTATTTGGCTGTGCTAGGTCTTACGTACAGCATGTGGGATCTAGTTCCCTGATCAGGGATTGAACCCAGAACCCCTGCATTGGGGGCTCAGAGTTTTAGCCACTGGACCACCAGGGAGGTCCCTTAGTGTCCTTTTGTAAAGAGCTTTTCTTTTTGTCCAAAAAGAAAATATCATCATAAACACATAGACTCATTTTTTATTCAGTTTAATAACACACTTCCATGACTATTCCTTTTAACATAAACTGTGCCAAATTTGCCCAAAGCACCACAGTTTCAGAATTATACCAAGGTCACTACTAATAAGGCTAAGTTTAAGACTGAACCTGAAACTCCAATACTTTGCCACCAGATGCAAAGAGCTGACTCATTTGAAAAGACCTTGATGCTGGGAAAGATTGAGGGCAGGAGGAGAAGGGGACGACAGAGGATGAGATGGCTGGATGGCATCACCAACTCAATGAACATGGGTTTGGGTAGACTCCGGGAGTTGGTGATGGACAAGGAGGCCTGGCGTGTTGAGGTTCATGGGGTTGCGAAGAGCTGGACAGGACTGAGTGACTGAACCGAACTGAAAGTTTAAGGTTTCTCTTTTTTTTCCCCTTTAGAATATATTTCATTCAGACTGTGCAAAGTACTATGTTCTAAAGTCTATGAATTAATTCTTTTCCCATGTGACCAGCAATTTGTCAAAGGTTCACTTGTTTCTGTTTGCATTCAATTTTAGGATTTGTGTTTCTTCATCCTTTTAGAGTTTACGTTTTGAACATGTTGAATATTTTATAGTTTTAAAATAAAACCATAAACTATATGGTCACTCCCATTCCTATCATCTCCACCCTCCAAATCTCACTTATCATTAACCATTTTTATTAATTTCTAACTTATTCTTATTTCTTCAAACATACATTGTTTTACAACTTGCTTTTTCCAATATATGCTTAGAACTTACTCTATACCAGTTCAAGAAGATCTTCCTTATTCTTTCTCAGAGCTGCATTCACTGTGATGTATGATAGTCTCCTACATATCCTGCATTTAAGTTGTGTTAACTATTTTGTCATTACAAATTACACAGCAATAAAAAAAACTTTCTGCATTTATTTTGCATTTGTGGGAGCATATCTGCAGGGTAAATTTCTAGAAGTAGGACTGTTAGATCAAATGGTAAATGTATTTGTGCTCTCAATACTGTAACACCTCTGCTCATACGGACTGAATTATTTTTACTCCTGACAGCAACATGTAACAATGCCTGTTCTCCTACAGTTTTTCCATCAGAGGGGTTTGTTAAAATTATTTTTGTTAATCTGACAAGATAAATTGTGTCTTAGAGTAGATTTAGTTTCTGAAAAAGTGAAAGTGTCAGTTACTCAGTCATGTCCAACTCTTTGAAACCCCATGGGCTGTAGCCCACCAGACTCCTCTGTTCATGGCATTCTCCAGGAAAGAATATTGGAGTGGGTAGCCATTCCCTTCTCCAAGGAATCTTCCCAACCCAGGGATCGAACTCAGGTATCCTGCATTGCAGGCTCTTTACTGTCTGAGCCACACACTCTTGAGAGCAATGTGTAACAATGCCCGTTCTCTCAGTTTTGCCATCAGAGTGGCTTGTCAAAATTATTTTTTGTCAATTGACAAAGGAGACAAATGGTGTCTCAGAGTAGATTTAGTCCGTATTTCTCTTATAAAATCAATTTGATCCTTTCCTATGATGAAGGGCCATCATATAGCTTTTTTGAGAATTGTCTATTTGTGTCTTTCGGTTTATATATATATACATATATATATATATATATACACACATATATATATATATACACACACATATATATATATACATACATATATATATATATATTTTAACTTTGATTGTAAGAGTTCTTTCTATATTAGACACATTGTTGTTTAGTTGCTAAATTGTGTCCAACTCTTTTGTGACCCCATGGACTGTAGCCTGCCAGACTCCTCTGTCCATGGGATTTATCACACAAGAATACTGGATTGGGTTGCCATTTCTTTCTCCATGGGGATCTTCTTGACCCAGGGATTGAACCTGAGTCTCCTGCATTGGCAGGCAGATTCTTTGCCACCGAGCCATCTGGGAAGCCCTAATTAGAGATATTAGAACTTACCTATATTACAAATATTTTCTCCAGTTTGCCATTTTAAAATATTTTTTACAGTGCAAAGCTTAAAATTTTAAAACACTTAATGGCATTATATTTTCATCCTTTTATTGATTCTAGAGTTTGAGTCCTAAATGAAACTCTTTCCCTACTCAAGTTATAAAGGAATTCACCCTGGTTTTATTCTAATAGTTATATGGTTTCACATTTCTTGCATTTGGATTTCTAACCCATTTTGAGTTGATTCAAAGAAAACTCTTAACTAAAGGCAAGTCCAACATTTATCTTCATGTCCATGATATTCTGGTCTTATATGT
Organism: Neotragus moschatus; assembly: GCA_006410615.1. Lineage (NCBI taxonomy): Eukaryota > Metazoa > Chordata > Mammalia > Artiodactyla > Bovidae > Neotragus > Neotragus moschatus. The sequence goes on from SJYA01001828.1 coordinate 297,781, forward strand.
AAATATCAAAATTATATGAATTAGCTCAATTAACACTTTCAGTTAGACACACTCCTGGGGGACCTCAATAGAAAGCAGCCAACTGGCTACTCTTCCAGCAGGAGGCTTTGTCCAGACAGAGCACAGGAATTTAGGGGGCCTGGCTGGGTACAATTTTGATAACCCCCTTTTCTAGCATGCTGCTACTGCTGCTGGTAAGTCACTTCAGTTGTGTCCAACTCTGTGCGACCCCATAGGCGGCAGCCCACTAGGCTTAACTATTTCAAGTCAAAAGTTTATTACATTACTTAACTATCTAGTCAGTCACAGAGAAGCATGAGGGAATTCTTTGATGTGGACAATGCTCTATCTATTGGCTGTGGTGGTGATTAAGTGACTGTACATATGAGTAAAAATTCATCTAACTATGCACAGGAAAAAAGGCAAATTTTACTCTATGTCAATTACCCTTCAATAGATTGACTTAAAAATTTTTTGTCTATAAAGTGTCTTTCTTGGAGAAGACATGGGGTGGATGATTCCTTAAAATGCTATAGTTATGTCAAACAGTTACAAAAAACCACAAGATTAAAAAAGAAAAAGAAAAGAGCTTCACTCTGGGTATTTGACGAGAAGCTCTACCTGTGGCTCACGCTAGTGCTGCTCTGTCCTGGTGCAGCTTTTGTCAGGCAGTCCACCTGCCTGAAAAGGAAGGATAAAAGGGAGAGTCGGGGCCATGAGGAAGAGGATGCGCGTTTCAGAACACGTGGAAGCATAAGGGGCAAGTGAGATGTGACAGTCAAAGAAAAACAGATTGTGGGGAACCTTTAACCCCACATATAAGAGGACTTAGTCTCTTAGTCATCTGAAGCATCAGAAATATTAGCAGAGAAACAACATGTCAACTGAAGGGGGAGGCCACTCGGAAAAGCTCGAGTTGAAGGAGTTCACCAGTGGTCATGTGGCCAAGGAGCAGACTCAACCCCCGCCATGTCATCAGGCACGAGCTGGTCCATTTGGGGTCCCAGGCTTGGTGCCCCGGGCAGGTGCACCCTCATCTGCCTCACCTACACACCCTTTTGAGGGGCTGCTGAAATGATAAGCACCAGCAGGCAAGTGTGGACGAGCGCCAGGTGTTGTCTTATTTGATGCTTACTAACAACTTTAATACTACTACCATTTTAGAGAGGAGAGAAGCGGCTTTGAGATCAGTCAACTAGCCAAAGCCACACAGCTGAGGACTTCCCTGGTGATCCAGTGGTTAAGAATTCACCTTCCAATGCAGAGGATGTGGGTTTGAATCCTGGTTGGGTAACTAAGATCCCACATGCCACAGAGCAACTAAGCCCGCTTGTTGTAACTACAGAAGCGCACCTGCCACAACAAAATATCCTGTATTCCTAAATGAAGAGGCCACATGCCGCAACAAAGCCCCAACGCAGTCAAACAAATGAATGTTTTTAAAAAAGCTAGACAGCAGGTAAACGGTAGAATGGGAGTGATGTTACCTCTGAAGCCAAAGCCCCATACATAGCTGGTGAGGGGAGCTAGGCAAAGCTCCCCCCTTTCTCCAAGGTAGTAACCTCTAGTTTTTCACTGATGCCCATGTTTTCAATATACTACCTAAAATTTTTTGAGTTAAATCATATATATATATATTTTATTTATTTTTAAGTGGAGGCAGGAAAAACCGACAACTTGCTATTAAGAACCTACTTAACATGATATCATCTATACAGTAACGCTGGCAAAAATGTTCATTCTGAATCAACCGTGCCTTTGGTCCCATCTCCCAGTTTAGAATTGTGGAACAAATCAAATACCACCCCCAAGAACACAATTAGACATATTCAGACCATGAGATGTTCAACAAGACAACTGCCCTGGACTCTTTAAAAAGAGGATCATGTATTTCGATTTGTAAATTCTAGCTATAAGTAGAAACATATAATATTCATCTTCCTCTATCTGACTTATTTACTTAGTATAACATGCTCTAGGTTCATGCATGTTGTCACAAATAGCAAGGTTTCATTCTTTTTTATAGATGAGTAGTATTCCATTGTGTGTGTGTGTGTATATATATATATATATATATAAACCACAAACCACATCTTCTTTATCCATTCATCTATCAACACATAAAACTCAAAATAAGTGAACAAACATAACAAAACAGAAACAGATTCACAGATACAGAAAAAACTGGTGATCATTAGAGGTAGAGGGTGGAGGGGATGAGTAAAACATGTGGGGGAGTTAAAGAAGTATAAACCTCCAGTTATAAAATAAATGCCATGAGGATGAAATACACAGGAGTCAATAAATAAAATAATCATATTATAATAATTTTGTATGGTGACAAATGGTAACTAGACTTATTGCGGCAATCATTTTTAATGTATAGAAATATCAACTCAGAACTGACACAGTGTTATAGGTCAAACAGACTTCAATTTAAAACAAAAAGGTTGACATCTTCCACTATGATAGTGTATTTCTCTATTTCTTTTTATAGTTCTATTAGTTCTTGATTTCTATATCTTGAGCATTGTTGCTATGTTTATGTACGGTTAGAATTATTATGTATCTTCCTGCCAAATAAAACCTTTAATCATTACGTAAAAAAAGTGGATCACGTGGAAGAAAATTGTATCAGACCACAAAAACACAACAAATGCACCATACAAACTTAATTGGATCCTGGTTCAGAGAGGTGGCCAGAATAGCCATAACAGATATTTGAGGGACAACTAGGGTAATTAGATATAGAGTGCATATTAGATGATATGACTCAAATTTATCAGGTGTGGTAAAGTAGTTACACAAGAGACTCTCATTTCTAGGAGAGTATTTAGGAGTGAGCCATCACCATGCTACCTGCAACTCTCAATTAATTCAAAAAGTTGCATATATACCCCAGCACAAATATATATACAGAGAAAGAATGTGAGGGAAACCCCAGTCTCCCAAACCCTAACCTAAGCACTGCATCTCTCCATTCTTCTAAATATTAAAAACAGCTAAGAGTTCAAAGCCTCTGACTTGAGATCTTGAAGTATCCTGGAGCCACCCCTAGTGAGCACACAATATGTACCAGCCCTGGAACCCAAGGAAGTGAAAAACAGGGGACTTCAGGACAAACAACTCTGTTAGAGGTCAGGCTGCTGTGCTAGCTACTGCCTTAGCCAAAACCCTACCTTTTCTCAGCAAAGGAAAGTTCTGTGAGTCTCCAGCAGGCTTGTTATAGCCAGGAGAGGCACTCAAGGAAAGGGCCTCTCAGCCTGCAATTTTGTCATTTTCTGGAAAGCTGACAGAAAGGACTCCAAGAGGAACCTAGAACAAAAGACTGGATGTGGTCCCCAAACAGAGCACCTGCACACCTTAGGGAAGGTCAGAAAAGGTCAGCATGGTGCGCAAAGGGCAGGGTCTATCCCAGGGGGCTCTACTTCATCCCCAGCTATGCACTAACACCTGCAGTCAAGGGCAGGGACTCTGAGAAGCTCAGAGCTGCTACCCAGGCTTGGTCTCTGATGGAAAAGACAATGGCAGCCAAAGTGATGCATTGACTGAGTCCTCCCCAAAGCCAGGGAGGCATGGCTGTTGTGGGCTCGTTAACACCTGGGTTGGGGGACTCTGACCCTTGCCCCCGCTCATGGGATTTTAAAAGCGTGGCACTAATTCCTAGAAAGATCTCAAGGGGTAAGGTGGATTGAAATCAACCAGAATGAGAACTGCTGAAACCTTACTCAAGGGCACTGAGCAATAAAGACCTTGTTAAAACCCAAGTGCAGGGACCAAAGTCAAAGGAAAGAAGGAAGAAGGAAAAGGCTGGATGGAAGGAAGGGGATGAAAGAAGCAGCTGTAACAGAAACATCCCATCCCCAACAGGCAGAGGCTCTGGGAAGCACTGAAGACATAGAAGTCACACAACTGGGGCTGAGACACATGATCTCCATTCTGAAACAAGTCATGATCTCTGGAGGAAAGGAAACCACGCTCATGCCAGGGGAGATGTTCAGGGATGGAAGGAGGGTCTGCAGCACGTTCTGCATCAGACACATTTTCTGTAGCCTTAGCCAGCCCAGCTCATGGAAAACAGACCCCCAAAGGAGTATTTTTAACATAGTATCCTAAAGCTGGCACTGCAAGCTCATGGTTCAGGTTTGTAAAGGCACACCTCTGTTTCACTCTCACTTTTTCCGTATCACTGTTGGTTATTTTTAAGCAATGAAACAACTTTCCAGAAACAGCACGCCACTCTTCAGCACACCCATGTGAAACGTGGAGCAAGGATGACCTGGCCAGAGCCCAGAGAATGGAAATGGTTACACTTCCTTCCTCTGCTCTAGACCTGCAATTACGGTTTTAGCTTCCTCACAATAAAGGCCCCATCCCTCAGAGGCATGGGCCATCGTTGGTCTCTAGGTCCCATATACCCATGACATTCAGTGCAGGGGAGTTCTGGGTACTACACAGGAGTCAGGCAAACACACAAAGAAACAGACAGAACTCAGACACACATGGCAAACCACTCAGTGAGAAAAGTCTGAAAATCTGCCCTAGAAATCATGACAGCTGAACATGAAAACCTTTTTCTTCTGCAGCTCTCCACCTAAGGAAATGAGTGTGAACTGCAAACACCAACAAACATGCAGAGGCCACCTGCAATCCTTACGGCTGTGACACTGGGAATAAATTCCAGTCTTGGTCATGTCAGCCCTTCTTTTGCACTGTCCCACCCTTGTATTTCCATGGCCCCAACTGCTTTATCCGTTTGTTTGATTCTCTTGTGATCAGAAAGTAAATGCACAAGTCTGTAAACATGACAATTCAAAATCGACGATGAGGGTCTATGTCAGTAAGCAGCAGAATTAGAAGGTTTTTCGTATTATTCATACTCTTGTCACTTTTCAAATGTATTTTAGGAAGAAGCATAAAATATAATAATCTACAAACACACAATGATGGCAAATGTCATCCACAGGACACCTTAGGAAGAGCCTACTGTTATTTTCACAAAAGCAAACTGGGAGCTGGAGAGGTCTTCTGTCCAGAGTTATTAACACTGCATAGGTCTCTAACTCCTCATACACACTCATTTCACTTCCCCATGTGCGAACGGCAAAAAACCATCATTTGCCATGTGGCGTGAGCTAATGCTTCATTGGGAACTGTAGATTCTGACTGTCCACAGGATTACAGTTTTATCATTAAAATGATCAACAACTTGATTTTAACCAACACTGGCAATGCTGCTGCTCTGACTCTGCTGAACAGACATCCCTGGAATAGACTCAGGGATGCTCAACCCTGACCCATTCTGAGTACAAGTACTGGGTGTCTGAGTACCAGGGGTGGATCCCCACTCTACTGAGGTCTGAGTGTCAACCTTGGTCTGCTGGAAATACTAGAGGGGGTGTGGTATTTGGCCATTCTTGAGATCTCTGCTCTTCTATTACAAAAGCCACAGGAGACCTGGGGGCAAGAATCTGAGAGGTGATTCAGCTGGAAGGAGTAGCCCTGCCTCTTCAGGCACAGTGAAACAAGGGGAAGTTGGGAAAAGAAGTGTTAGAGTTTTAATAGAAAAGAGTGAAGGCCAGGGAGATGCAGGGGATGGGGGAGATGGGATACTGCAAACAAACAGGGAACATGGGATACAGCACACAAACAACCTCAGAGGTGGTGACCAATGAAGTAGGGAGGGAAATGCCTCTCATACACCTCATCATCTGGGCTCGCCTTCACACAGCAGGCCCTCAAATATATGCTGGACAAAACTTAAAAGAATGTATCAACAACAGCTTGTGGCTTTGAGGAGTTGGAAACCAAGCCACTAAGTGCCTTCTCACTTTTTCCCTACTAGATGGGAACTTAGAGGCAAGGATCCCAGGCAAGAAAAAGGTGCTGTTGTGTTTGCACAAAGAGGGAAGTAGAGTCAGGTGTAGCCCTCCTAATATGAGATCAGGGCAGAGCTGTACCTGGTACCTGCCATACCACAGTAAACACATCTTTCATTTTCTCTTAAAGTGAACCAACAATTCTCAACAGGAGGCACTGCCTAAATTTATAGATGATTTGTGCTACAAGTTCTCTGATGAGCTAGCTGTTTAGAAAACAAGTACTTCCCCAGAGAACTAGTTCCCCATGTACAAGGTAAGGCCCTTGAGTCAGCCAATAAAAACTTTCTAAACCACCCTTGCTTTGAAACACAGAATCTTGAATGCTGTAACAAAAGAATAAAAGATACTGTCAGCCAAGTTTAACTACCTGAGCACTAAAAAATTTAATCAAGTCCTCTCTGGAGTGTCCAAATACATCTCCTTCCCCTAACAGGTCAGTAACACGCTGCCCTTCCCTCAGGGCTCCCCTAAGATGACCCTCCTTTCTGAGGTAAGGGATTTGCTCGGCATGGTGGCTTCAGACAGTCCTGCAGGGGCTGGGGACTTGAGAACCCCAGGAGCTGGCCAGCCCTTTCAGCCTTCCTTCCATCATCAGACCTGCTATGGAGCCATCATATTCCTTATGAGAACACTGCTTAAGCTGCCAACCAAAATGCCCTACCATTGCCCTTCCCATATTCTCCTGTCCCCTGGAACTGAAGGTTGTTCTGAGGATTATGACTCACTGAATACAGTCCATGATTATCAGGCTGCCTTCATTGCCCTCCGAGTTTGCTCCCACTTCCCTAGCAGGGAGAGACAGAACTTATACGTTTACTCTGCTGTCCTTGCCCTGAGGATAGTCCTGTGGCCACAGGCTCCACCCCTTGGGCAATATCCTAGGGTAAAGGAAAAGGCTGAATGTGAAGAGGGTGGAAGAAGGGGACAAAGCAAGACTGCAGGAGAAGGTAAAAGAAGACAGTTCTTTTCCTTCCTATGCCAGCTCCATATCCTTGTAAGCTGGGGCCTGGGGACGCAAAGTGCACTTTGCACTTTGAGGGAACACAAATCAGCAAGAAAAGACACAAACAAAAAAGGACAAAGTGGAATAAGAGTCACATTAGAAGAACATACACAAGATGCATGTGTGGGAATTCAGAGAGAACAACGGAGGCATTGGGAAGTCAAGAGTGCCTCAGAGAGAACAAGAACAAGCCAGGACTGGAAGGCTGCAGGGGAGCACAGAACCAGGTAAGACAGTACAGCAGGCTTGAGGAGGAGCTCATTTCTTGGTGAGTGCACGGAAGGAGACTGCAGGGCTCAGGGACATACCTGGAAGGGCGGTGGGACAGAGAACAAGGAGATGCCTACAGGGTGGGCACATCCCAGTTTTTAAACACAGACTAGGGCTGTAGCCTCCTAGCACCCAGGAAGATGCAAACATTGAAAAAATGACACCAGGGTGGCACACAGAGTGGGGCAGAGGAGAGGAGCCTTGGAGGCAGGGAAACCAACTGGAAACCTAGTAGAACACAGTCCAGGTCTGAACTTCAGGAATTGGGGGAAGTGACAGAGTACTAGAGAGAACACCTGCCCTGCCAGCTGGTGGGATGGAAGGAGCTGAGTTCCAGCCGGCACAACTGGTCAGAAAGTGTTGCCACCCACCTAGAGAAGAAACACAACAGGGCTGGGGAGAGGCAAGGCAAATGCCACTAGGCCACGCTTCCCTATACTCCAGTCAGTCCTTCCAAGCAGCCCTAGGTGAATGTGCATGATGCCTCACGGGCGCGTCAGCATTCCCAATTTAGTGCCCCAATCTCACCTGCATCCAAAAGTAGTCTGCAGCAAAGTTGTGATTCCCACGCAGAAGAAAATGGTCCCAATGAGCTGGCTGGTGGCCCACTGGTCATATCCCACACACATGGCGTCGGCCAGCAGAAAGGGCACTGCAATGGTGCCGCTAAAACATGTCAGATAATGCTGCGGGGACAGTGAGACAGGGGAGAAGTTACTCTTTTTTTTGTATTTTGTCTGATTTTACCCTAACTTTGCCCACTCCCCTATTGTTTTTAAAAAGTAGCACACGTGAACTTGTTTTTTTAGGTACACACTCATCATATGCAAAATTTTTTTTTTCTCCTCAGCATTTCTCCGATTACATTTTCTCATCTTCTAACTCACCTGTATTATTACTTATTACTTGAACAAATCCGGGCCAGCACAAAGGAAATGCAATACAAACACCAGTAATGTTTTATTTATAGAATTTTTACTGAGAATATTTGTTTTTTTAACTGCTTTTCAGCACCAATTGCTAAAACCATAGATCTTTCTCCTCTAATCTGTTAACATGAATTGTGTGGCACTGAACCATTTTTGAAACAAACCCTAGTCAGTCATGTTAGATTTTGATTTGCCAATATTTTATGTAGAATTTTACAATTATGTTTTGAGATAATTCATCCTTTTTTAAAAATTCTTTTAGGTCTGGGGTAATATAAGAGTTACAAACTTCACTGCACAAGGCATTTTCCATCTTTTCCTATGACCAGGCATTATTTAATAGTAATCGGGGAAGGGATAAGCTCAATAACCTCAAATATGCGGATGACACCACCCTTATGGCAGAAAGTGAAGAGGAACTAAAAAGCCTCTTGATGAAAGCGAAAGAGGAGAGTGAAAAAGTTGGCTTAAAGCTCAACATTCAAAAAACTAAGATCATGACATCTGATCCCATCACTTCATGGGAAACAGATGGGGAAACAGTGTCAGACTTTATTTTGGGGGGCTCCAAAATCACTGCAGATGGTGATTGCAGCCATGAAATTAAAAGACGCTTACTCCTTGGAAGAAAAGTTATGACCAACCTAGATAGCATATTCAAAAGCAGAGATATTACTTTGCCAACAAAGGTCCATCTAGTCAAGGCTATGGTTTTTCCTGTGGTCATGTATGGATGTGAGAGTTGGATTGTGAAGAAAGCTGAGCGCCAAAGAATTGATGCTTTTGAACTGTGGTGTTGGAGAAGACTCTTTAGAGTCCCTTGGACTGCAAGGATATCCAACCAGTCCATTCTGAAGGAGATTGGCCCTGGGATTTCTTTGGAGGGAATGATGCTAAAGCTGAAGCTCCAATACTTTGGCCACCTCATGCAAAGAGTTGACTCATTGGAAAAGACTCTGATGCTGGGAGGGATTAAGGGCAGGAGGAGAAGGGGACGACAGCAGATGAGCTGGCTGGATGGCATCACTGACTCGATGGACATGAGTCTTGAGTGAACTCCGGGAGTTGGTAATGGACAGGGAAGCCTGGCGTGCTGCAACTCATGGGGTCGCAAAGAGTCAAACATGTCTGAGCAACTGAATTGAACTGAAGCTCACACAGCAGCTATGGGAATCATCCAGAAAACGCTGATCCCACTCCTCCTTTAGGACCCCTCCCCCATTCCCTACAGCCCTGGCAGGACATTCCAGCTCTCACTGCTCACACCCCTTCCTCCCAGAGGCCTGCCTGTTCAGTTCTTACTTCTGTTCTGCAAATTTCCTCTGTTCTTCCTAACAGTTCCCCATCTCTGCTCATTTTTGCCAAAAGGCGCTGCTTGCAACCCAAAAAGATCAACTGTGTAACACAAACAGGTGTTTGGTGAAGGGGACAGAACATTCCCATCAGGACTTCCCAGAGCCGCTCACAAGATTGCACTGTCAAGAAGTGACTGATGTATACAGGGTTTCCCAATCTTATCTGAAAGGGGAGACTACTACTAGACACATCTGTAAACATTTCAAACAACGAGTTGCCTGAACCTCATTTGAGACATTCAGCCCTAGGGAAATTATTTGCCCAACCAGCCAGGTCCTTTGGTTATGACTTCTTTATTAGAATGCCTTTCTATCCAGGCTACCAACAGTTTTAATACCTAAGATGGGGGAAGGGCCTGGAAATTGAACTGAAGTATCAGCTGTCAGCAGGTACAGTCCACCTCCAAGTGAATAAACTTGTCTGGGTAATGAGACTGATTTCCTTAGCATGAACTGATCATTCATACTTGAGAAAGTAAGAATGCAAAGCGAGACCTCAAAACCAAGGCATACACAGACCACAGCTATGTGTCTGGGCAAAGAGCCCTCCATATTATCCCCTTTCTCCTAAAGCCCCACTTCGATCATAAGTGGGAAAAGGGAGTGGTGGCTGAGGGGAGAGGGAGGAGTGGATACCAAAGATGCAGAAGTCCTGCACCAGCTTGGGTCACCTCTCGCCCCATTCCTCCTACCCGTTCCTTGGCAGCCTCCTCGCTCTGCTCCCACTGGAAACTGCAAGCAGACATTACCAAGGCAAGCCTGCCTTCCTTTAAAAATAAGACTGAAGCCTCCACATTTATGTCCTGACCAACACAGCACTTTTTTTTAATTTACTTTTTTACTGCAGGATAATCGCTTTAAAGAATTCTGTTTTCTGTCAAACCCCAACATGAAACAGCCATAAGTACACATGTATCCCCTCCCTTTTGAACCTCCCCTCCCATCTCCCACCCCATCCCACCCCTCTAGATTGATACAGAGCCCCTGTTTGAGTTTCCTGAGCCATACAGCAAATTCCCATTGGCTATCTATTTTACAAACGGTAATGTAAGTTTCCATGTTACTCTTTCCATACAGCTCATCCTCTCCTTCCCTCTCCCCATGTCCGTAAGTCTGTTCTCTGTTTCTTCAGTGCTGCCCTGTAAATAAATTCTTCAGTACCAGTCTTCTAGATTCCATATGTGTGTTAGAATACAATGTTTATCTTTCTCTTTCTGACTCACTTCACTCTGTATAATAGGTTCTAGGTTCATCCACCTCATCAGAACTGACTCAAATGCATTCCTTTTTATGTCAACACAGCACTTCTTAATGTCACCCGTATTTCATGGCAGTTGACAGTGACTATGGATTGGTTAACTGGGAATGAGAGATGAACACTAATCCTTCTTATCTCTATTCCTCTACATTCTCTTCCCTCTATTCTCCCCCTTTCCATACATCTATGAACTTTCCCCCTTCCTTCCATGTCATTTCTCTTGCTTATTTCCTGAATATTTTCTTTTTTTCCTACCATGGTTAACCTACTCCTCCTGTTTTCTTCCTTTCACTGTTTTGAAATTCATATTAACAATTACCATTCATCATCCTTAAAAGAATAATTTAAAGCTGTCAATAAGTAAAAAATAAAAATTGAATTTTAAATAATCTAGACAGATAATTCAAGCACCTGCTGGTGGTTACATTCCAGAGGAATCATCTTACCTGCAACCCCAGAAATATGCACAGGTACCAAGGCGGAACATCTTCTATGGTATAAATCATATCTGATCTCTGGGGGTCTAGACTGCCAGTGCTATCCAAGGTCTCAGCAAGGGAGCTCTGTGAGCAAGGGAGAAAAGAAGTTGTTTAATAAAAGCAAGGTCTAAAAAATAAATAAATAAAAGCAAAGTCTAAGGTTAACTTAGCATAGGCTGTTACTGAAAAACAATTTTATAAAGTGGCTGTCACTCTAATGTAAAATTAAGCCTTTATTACCTTTTACACAATGTCAAGCACACTTAGTGGGATAGTCTGTTCTCAGGATTTAGGGGCTCAGTATCACTTGCCATCAACTCATCCCCCAAAGCAACTAGCTTACTCAGAGCTTCTCCCCAAACCTGGGTATCTCCTGCATAGAGAGAGATGCTCCCAAGGTTGAGACCACAAAGTAATACCATGGCATGAGTGAGACCATCCTTGGGTGGTAACCTGAATTAAGAAATACTATACAATGCTAACTACTTTCAACAGCACTAATCTGTCCCTCCTATCCCAAACCATTCTTGCAAGGAAAAAGGTTTTTGTTCCTAAACACCCTTCTTTTATTTATTTTTAAATTATATTTTTGGCTGTGCTGGGTCTTTGTTGCTATACGTGGGCTTTCTCTAGTTGCATCAAGTGGCTACTCTCGAGTTGCACTGCACAGGCTTCTCATTGCAGTGGCTTCTCTATTCACAGAGCACGGGGTCTAGAGCACGTGGGTTCAGTAACTGCAGTGCATGGGCTCAGCAGTTGCGGCACGTGGGCTTAGCTGCATGTGGGATCTTCCTGGACCAGGGGTCAAACCCATGTCTTCTACACTGGCTGGCAGATTCTTAACCACTGGACCACTAAGGAAGTCCCAGAAGACACCCTTCTTTTAAAACACTTCTGCTCAGACACAAATGTTTGTGAAAAGAGTAAAGGTATACAGATATTATGATTCAAAGAAACCAATACAATTCTGCAAAACAATTATCCTTCAATTAAAAAATAAATTTTTAAAAAAGAAAAAGAATTTAAAGATGCTCAAAAAAAAAAAGATTAAAAATGTATTTATAGTTGAGGATAACCCCACCACCCTCATTACTGAAGATTTTTTAAAATGTGCTGTATGCTTTATAAACCAGAATCTTTACAGAGACCACAGGTTATACTCCAGACATGTCTGATCAGCTTCAGTGTCACTTCTGAACTCATCCAGTATCTGAGCCAAACTGAAAACTTGGGGGATTCCCCTATATACCCTCAATGTTACCTTGTTTCTAAAACCATACAATTTCTTGGAATCCAAGATGTGTCTTTTTTTAGTTTTTTAATAATAAAGGGCCTAAGAGGAAACAAAATTACAAGATGCACCACAAAAAAGATAAAGATAAACCTTGGTCACATCTAGCCCAATCTGTTCCACTTTCCAATGGATCTGATCCACAGAAAGATTCTGAGAAAGATGCTGACTCCTTGTTTATCACTCCATTTTTCATACACTGGAATTTGAACATACACTGGAATTTGAACATACACTGGCCAAATACTCTTGAACAAAGAGTGCTGTACTAGTGACACATTTCAGCATCACTTTCGAAAGCCTAAAGGTAAATATCAAAAGTAAACAGACATTTGATCTAATCCAGCCTGGCGTGCTGTGATTCATGGGGTCGCAAAGAGTCGGACATGACTGAGCAAGTGAACTGAACTGAAATGTGAACTGAGTATGACCTTTCTGAAAGAAGTTTTCTTCCATTCAAACAATGGGTATTGGCAGGTCTGCATTACTAAATGGGTTTAAACATATTATATGTGTCTTTCAAAACTTGCTCATAGGGGCGGCAGAGAAGGTACACATGGTGAGGAACTTGATACACAGTTGTGTGTGTGCTTAGCCGCTCAGTCACGTCCGACTCTCTGTGACCCCATGGACTATAGCCCACCAGGCTCCTCTGTCTGTGGGGATTCTCCAGGCAAGAATACTGGACTGGGTTGCCATTACCTTCTCCAGAGGATCTGCGCAACCCAGGGATCGAACCCAGGTCTCTTGCATTGCAGGCAGACTCTTTACTATTGAGCCACCAGGGAAGCCATGATATGCAGTGGTATGCAGTAAAGGATTAACTCAGCAGGTCTGGGCTGTTCAAACCCTGCACATTTGAAAGAAAAGTTTGGTCCTTACCTGACACCTGGAAGATATTTTAATGTTTTTGGAATATCCTTCCTCTTAAGAGTGTATTTGTTTACCTGAATCCCTGAGCCACCCTTCACAGATTATTCTAACAGTGCAATTGACGATGGGGGCCTTGGGCCACATGGTATCAATTTGACTCCAGAGGGTCTGGCAACACTTCTTGAGTGTCCTTAAACATTGTTTTCGAGGAAATTAAGCACTGCCCACATGACTCCATTAGGAAGAGCACAACTGAAAGTTTGCTCAGTGTCTCCTATATCCTGCCCTACATGTATTTTTTTAATCGATTTTAATCTGAACGCTTTTTCTCAAATAAGCTATAACCAGAAGCCTTTCTGAATTCTATGAGTCAGCCTTGTTGTTCAGTCACTAAGTCATGTCCAACTCTTTTCGATCCCATGGACTACAGCATGCCAGGCTTACCTGGCCTTCACTATCTCCCTGAGTTTGCTCAAATTCATGTCCACTGAGTCAGTGTGAGTCATCCAAGCCAATCACTGAACCTGATTTGGGACTCCTAAACCAGTCTTGGATATCTCTGAACGAAGCTGACCATTTGCTGATATGATGCAACAATGGACACTGGATTCACTACGCAAAGGACAACTCAACACTCTCATAGGGCCTACAGGTGGGAGTGTTACTGCTCACAAAGTAACAAAAAGAAATGTCTGAAAACAGTACAGTAACACTACACTTACTAGATTAGTATAATCTGTTACAATAATATTATAAGCATTATTACTCTAATGATTCCCAAATGGCTAGTTTTACCTACAAAACACATGAACAGAACTGAAAAGACTGAATCTGTCCTCTTTATAACCTGGAAGGCTAAGATTAAGATGTGTACACAAACATATATATATACACACACACATGCTGTATACACACAATTTTTCTTAGTAATGAGGGTGGTTCTACAACTCAGTAATGGAGCTAATGTAAATGTCCACTGATGATATCAAGAAAAATCAGGAAATTGTGTGGTCAAGGGGATCGGTGAACCCTGTCACAAATGCTACACTGCTCCTCCCTGAGACAGAAGAATGGTCACTGTGGACCATGGTACCACATTCTGTTATCACAGCATGAACAATATGAGCCATTTTAAAACTGTGAAAACAAAAACCTCCAACAGAGTTTATTTGAAAGATGATTACATTAAGTCAGACAGAGTAGGAGAAATATTAGATAGCATCCCTTCTATGTGGAATCTAAAAAGAAATGAAAGAAATGAACTCACAAAACAGAAAAGAGACTCACAGACTTACGGTGAGGGTGAGGGGGTGAGGATCGGGGGAAGATGGAAGGAGGGAAAGTTAGGGAGCTTGGGGTGAACATATACAAACCCTGTATTTAAAGTGGATAACTAATAAGGGCCTACTGTATTGCACATGGAACTCTGCTCAGTTATACAACAGCCTGAATGGAGGGGAGTTGGGGGAGAATGGACACATGTATATGTATGGCTGAGTCCCTTCACTATTCACCCTATCGTAACATTGTTAACTGATACCCCATTATTTCTGGAATATGTAGTGCATCTGTATGAGCTGTGACCCATCTGGGAGAGGGAAAGACTCTACAACACAGGTGCTGGAGGGGAAAGGTATAAAGAAGTGAGCTGGTTGACCAACAGAAGGTGAGAAATGTTCTATGTTTGAAGACAGAATAGGGATGGGGAAAAAATGGGATTTAACTCTGCAAACCGATCAGACACCCTGCTGCCTGCCAACTGCTATCCTCACCCTTCAAGACACAAAAATGTATTATTTAAAGAATACCAATCAGAAATACCTCAGACTGAGGAATATTATGTGTGGTTTTAACCCACAAGCATGAACAGTGAGATCCTTATCTGTTTCCAGAACACCGGAAGCTATAGGAAGAGACTAGAGGACTCCTTTCTAGATGATCTGATCAACCTCAGAGATAAAACACTACCATCTACAGACCCTACCGTGACAAGATAGCTTTCACGATTCAGCGGAAAGGCTGAACAGAAAACTTCACCCACACACAATGATTCTACAATCATACTTTTTACTGCCTCACATTCCTCCAAAAATAAGAGCCAAATAGAGAAAACAGGTCCGTAGTAGAAAGAAAACACATTGGTGGGGGAGAAACCTGTCTCTTCACAAAAGCATTTTGAACGTGGTAGGAAAGAATTGTCATTTTCAAAGCTTTAATCAGTAAATAAAAACAAAAACAAAGAGTAAAAAAGACCTTAGGAACTAAAGACAGGATAGGAAAAAAAAATTCAACAAAAAGGTTGAGAGTCCCAAATAACATGTGCCCCAAATAACAAAAAGACAAATGTAGGTTAAGAACAATTTTTATGGAAGAAAACAGAAGACAGGAATCAAAGAAATAAGAAAATTTCTAAGAAATAAAGGATATGCTTGCAAATTAGAAAAATGCACCAAGTTCTCAATAAATTAATTTAAAAAGATTCAGCTATCTTTGAAAACTCAACAAAAGAATCTAATATGTCAAGAAATTTAAGGACAAAGGGGAAATAAAACATGAGTTTTAAGAATTTGGACAGAAGAGGAAAAAAAAAGAAAAATCAAAATGATAGGAGCACAAGAGGGCAAGATCACATGAAAAAAGTATAAGAGAAAAAAAGATTAGAGAGAAAGTATAAGAGAAAAAAAGATTAGAGAGAAGTGACAGAGAGGGCAGACAAAGCAGATCCAAAACAGACATAAATGGAGCCCCCAAGTAAGAAAACCAAAAGAAGAAACTAGAACAAAAAATAAAGGTATAATTCAAGACAACATTGCTGAAGTAACAGGAGACTCGAAGCTAAATACTGAAAGTGCCAGGAAAAGCTGACACAGAAGGTCAGCTTCAAAACTTATGATTATTATTATATGATAGTCAGTAAAGTTACTGAATATAAAAGATAAATAATCCACAGAAAAGGCAAAAAGATCAAGATATTGATTTACAAGGGGGAAAAAAAAAGACCAGCTTGAGTTCTTCAAAGCCATATTCAATACCAGAAAATGAGAAAGAGCAAACAATAAGGTATGATTCAATTATTTCCTTAATTTTCCAAAACTATACAGTGTTAGAAGGAACTTGAAACGCCTGCACTATATCTATCCCCAACTCCAGTTTCAAAATTTATTATCCCTGGATTCTTATTTAATCTATTCCTCATCTCATTCTAACTTTACTAGAGTAAAGGGATGGGTTATTTTAAATCAAATCCTCAAAATACCTACATTTGCTCAGAAACACATATATGTCTCTTCAGCAGATAAAGATCCTAAAAAGAATGGAAATACCATTACATACTAATCAAATTAACAATTTCTTCATATCAGCTAATACCCAATGCTTATTACAATTTTTTTCATCCTATGTCAAAATTTGTTACAGCTGATTTATTTGAGTCAGGATCTAAACAATGTCCTAAAGATTTTACATCCAGCCAAACTTTCCTTCAAGCCTAAATGCTATAGATAAATTCTCATCCAAAATTATTCCCATGATCCAGTTCTTCAGTGTTATTTCTGTAACTTCAATGAACATATCAAATCACATAGGAATCATATGAAAATGCAAATTCTGATTCAGCAGGTTTTGGTTAAGACAGAGATTCTACATTTCTAACAAGCTTGTAGGTAACAATGTCAACAAAGCAAATGCATGGACTACACTTTAATATCAAGAGCCTGCAGGATGAACTTCAGTCAACCAAGAGATTACTGGTGAAAATCAGCTGAAGGTTTGACTCAAATTAGCTACAGTAGGAAGTTCCTAACTAAAAGTAGGAAGTAGGTAGCCAGAATGTATAAAAGTCATGTGCACCAAAAAGATATAGACATTACAATTAACAAAATGTGAGAGGGAAAAAGAAAAAGGCAAGCAGTAAATTGTAATCTAATACAGTTGGAAGATAAAGGATGATACTTAAAGCTGATAAATCAATTATAATGGAAAGTGTAAGTAGTATTTCTGACCAAAATCAGACAGTAGAAGAAAGAAAAGGGAAAGAAGAAAAACCACCAATTTTGTTACTGTTCATGGTAGATAAATGAATATTATTAAACTTTATTTTAAAATTAAAATTAATGAGATCTATTATCAATAATAGTTTTATCAATGTGAATACTCTAATGTCCTTGTTTTTAGGAATACACACTGAAATATTTAGGGCAAAAGGAGTATTATGTCTGTAACTTACTTTCAAAGAGTTCAGAAATAATAGGTGTATATAGAGCAAATGATTTTTTAAATCATGAGATTACCTATTCAAAATATGAAAATTAATTTTTAAAAACAGAAAAATTCCACATCCATTTAGTAACCTAGTGAGGTATATACATTATGTAGGTGGGGTAGAGACTAGTAGCTCAGTCTATAGTACAATACTCTCAGATATGTGCGTTCATGAGTGGAAAAGCATGTGGAATATACTCATCAGACTGCCAGTTGTCAATCATGCTCGGTAGACCAAGAATGGAGGCAGTACATTTAAAACTTTTTAATACAATTTTGGGCTGTTTATATTAAACAAGTATGTTCAAGAACAAATGGTACTAAAAGGTAAAGAAAGTCAGGAAGTGAGGGGGGGAGCCTCCACAATGGCATCCACCCTCACCAGCTTCACAAGGTAGAAGGCACTCCCCGGCATGCAAGGCAGCCACCTCCACCTCTCCAGGAGACTGTCCAAGATCAGCAGTAAATTCCCACTCATTTTACATCTGAGCACCAAAATCGCAACTAGCTATTGAACAACCATCGACAGAAGACACTGGAACCCACTAAAAAAGATACCCAGCATCCAAGGACAAAGGAGAAGCCAAAATGAAATGGTACAAGGGGAATAATTATGATAAAATCAAATCCTATACCTGCCAGGTGGGCAACTCACAAATTGGAGAACAGCTCCCCACTGTTGTGAAGGTTCTAGGTCCCACATCAGGCTCCCCAGCCTGGGGATCTGGCCAAGGGACTAGGAATCCCCAGGGACTCTGACTTTGAAGGGATTTGATTACAGAGCTCCCATAGGACTGGGGAAACAAGATTCTTGGAGGGCACAAACAAAATCTTGTGCATACCAAGTCCCAAAGGAAAGGAGGAGTGACTCCACAAAAGACTGAGTCAGACCTACCTGTGGGTCTTTGAGGGTCTCCTGTAGCGGCATCGGCTGGCAGTGGCCTGCCATGGAGACACAGACACTATACGCCCTCTTGGAGGTCACTGATAGTCCTATTACAAACAGAAACCTACAGACTCCAGGACTGGTTCACCTCAGGCCAAACAACTAACTGGGAGGGGAGCATAGCCCCACCCATCAGTAGACAATTGTATTCAAATTTTACTGAGCACAGCCCTGCCCACCAGACCAAGAC
Source organism: Neotragus moschatus (assembly GCA_006410615.1). Lineage (NCBI taxonomy): Eukaryota > Metazoa > Chordata > Mammalia > Artiodactyla > Bovidae > Neotragus > Neotragus moschatus. Next base: position 316,517 of record SJYA01001828.1, read on the forward strand.
CCAGTTTCCCCCACAGCCTGTCCCTCCCATTAGGAAGCTTGTCAGTTCAGTTCAGTTCAGTCACTCAGTTGTGTCCGACTCTTTGCAACCCCATGAATTGCAGCATGCCAGGCTTCCCTGTCCATCACCAATTCCCGGAGTNCTCAGATATGTGCGTTCATGAGTGGAAAAGCATGTGGAATATACTCATCAGACTGCCAGTTGTCAATCATGCTCGGTAGACCAAGAATGGAGGCAGTACATTTAAAACTTTTTAATACAATTTTGGGCTGTTTATATTAAACAAGTATGTTCAAGAACAAATGGTACTAAAAGGTAAAGAAAGTCAGGAAGTGAGGGGGGGAGCCTCCACAATGGCATCCACCCTCACCAGCTTCACAAGGTAGAAGGCACTCCCCGGCATGCAAGGCAGCCACCTCCACCTCTCCAGGAGACTGTCCAAGATCAGCAGTAAATTCCCACTCATTTTACATCTGAGCACCAAAATCGCAACTAGCTATTGAACAACCATCGACAGAAGACACTGGAACCCACTAAAAAAGATACCCAGCATCCAAGGACAAAGGAGAAGCCAAAATGAAATGGTACAAGGGGAATAATTATGATAAAATCAAATCCTATACCTGCCAGGTGGGCAACTCACAAATTGGAGAACAGCTCCCCACTGTTGTGAAGGTTCTAGGTCCCACATCAGGCTCCCCAGCCTGGGGATCTGGCCAAGGGACTAGGAATCCCCAGGGACTCTGACTTTGAAGGGATTTGATTACAGAGCTCCCATAGGACTGGGGAAACAAGATTCTTGGAGGGCACAAACAAAATCTTGTGCATACCAAGTCCCAAAGGAAAGGAGGAGTGACTCCACAAAAGACTGAGTCAGACCTACCTGTGGGTCTTTGAGGGTCTCCTGTAGCGGCATCGGCTGGCAGTGGCCTGCCATGGAGACACAGACACTATACGCCCTCTTGGAGGTCACTGATAGTCCTATTACAAACAGAAACCTACAGACTCCAGGACTGGTTCACCTCAGGCCAAACAACTAACTGGGAGGGGAGCATAGCCCCACCCATCAGTAGACAATTGTATTCAAATTTTACTGAGCACAGCCCTGCCCACCAGACCAAGACCCAGTTTCCCCCACAGCCTGTCCCTCCCATTAGGAAGCTTGTCAGTTCAGTTCAGTTCAGTCACTCAGTTGTGTCCGACTCTTTGCAACCCCATGAATTGCAGCATGCCAGGCTTCCCTGTCCATCACCAATTCCCGGAGTTCGCTGAGACTCATCGAGTCAGTGATGCCATCCAGCCATCTCATCCTCTGTCATCCCCTTCTTCTCCTGCTTTCATCAGGATTTTTACTAATGAGTCAGCTCTTCGCATCAGGTGGTCAAAGCACTGGAGCTTCAGCTTCAGCATCAGTCCTTCCAATGAATATTCAGGACTGATTTCCTTTATGACTGACTGGTTTGATCTTGCAGTCCAAGGGACTCTCAAGAGTCTGCTCTAACACCACAGTTCAAAAACATCAACTTTTGGTGCTCAGCCTTCTTATTGGTCCAGCTCTCACATCCATACATGACTGCTGGAAAATCCACAGCCTTGACTCTACGGATCTTTGGTGGCAAAGTGATGTCTCTGCTTTTCAATATGCTGTCTAGCTCTGTCATGGCTTTCCTTCCAAGGAGCAAGCATCTTTTCATTTCATGGCTACAGTCATCATCAGCAGTGATTCTGGAGCCCAAGAAAATAAAATCTGTCACTGTTTCTATTGTTTCCCTATGTATCTGCCACGAAGTGATGGGACCGGATGCCACGATCTTCACTTTTTCAATGTTGAGTTTTAAGCCAGCTTTTTCACTCTCCTCTTTCATTTTCATTAAGAGGCTCTTTAGCTCCTCTTCACTCTCTGCATAAGGGTGGTGTCATCGGCGTATCTGAGGTAACTGATATTTCTCCCTACAATCCTGATTCCAGCTTGTGCTTCATCCAGCCCAGCATTTCACATGATGCATGCTGCAAAGAAGTTATATAAGCAAGGGGACAATATACAGCCTTGATATACTCCTTTCCCAATTTTGAACCAGGCCACTGTTCCATGTCTGGTTCTATCTGTTGCTTCCTGACCTGCATACAGGTTTCTCAGGAGACAGGTAAGGTGGTCTGGTATTCCCATCTCTTTAAGAATTTTTCACAGGTTGTTGTGATCCACACACTCAAAGGCTTCAGTGTAGTCAATGAAGAAGAAGTAGGTGTTCTGCTAGAATTCTCTTGCTTTTTCTATGACCCAACAGATGTTGGCAATTTGATCTCTGGTTCCTCTGCCTTTTCTAAATCCAGCTTGAACATCTTGAAGTTCTCGGTCCACATACTGTTGAAGTCAAGCTTGGAGAATTTTCAGCATTACTTTGCTAGCCTGTGAAATGAGTGTTGTGTGGTAGTTTGAACATTCTTTGGCATTGCCTTTCATTGAGATTGGAATGAAAACTGACCTTTTCCAATCCTGTGGCTACTGCTGAGTTTTCCAAATTTGCTGGCATATTGAATACAACACTTTCACAGCATCATCTTTTAGGATTTTAAATAGCTCAGCTGGAACTCCATCACCTACCTCCACTAGCTTTCTTTGTAGTGATGCTTCCTAAGGCCCACTTGACTTCACACTCCAGGATGTCAGATTCTAATCGAGTGATCACACCATTGTGATTATCTGGGTCATTAACATTTTTTTCCTATAGTTCTGTGTATTCTTGCCACCTAGGATATTTTAGACAACTTAGACTTTATTGTTAAAGAATCCCATCCAAAAGCAAGAGACTTCACATTTTTCTCAAGTGCACACAGAACGTTCTCCAGGATTGACTACATGCTGGGCCACAAGGCAAGCCTTGGCAAATTTAAGGAAATCGAAATCATATCAAGCTGCTTTTCTGATCACAGTGCTATGAGATAAGAAATAAACTACAAGGAAAAAACCTCTAAGAAACACAAACACATGGCCACTAAACAATATGCTACTAAACAACCACTGGTTCACTGAAGAAATAAAAAGAAATTTAAAAAATACCTAGAGACAAATGAAAATGAAAGCACAACAGTTCAAAACCTACTGGATGCAGCAAAAGTAGTTACAATACAATCTTACTTCAAGAAATAAGAAAAATCTCAAATAAACCACCTAATCTTATACCTAAAACAACTAGATAAAGAAAAACAAACAAAACTTAAAGTTAGTAGAAGGAAGAAATCATAAAAGTCAGAGCAGAAATAAATGAAATAGAAACAAAGAAAACAGGCACAAAGATCAATGAAACTAAAAGCTAGTTCTTTGAAAAGATAAATAAGATTAAACCTTTAGCCAGATTCATCAAAACAAAAAACAAAAACAAACCACACACACACACAAATGGAGAGAACTCAAATCAGTAAAATTAGAAATGAAAAGAGACTACTATGAACTGTATGCCAATAAAATGGACAACCTGGAAGAAATAGACAAATTCTTGGAAAGGTACAGTTCCCCTAGACGGAACCAGGAAGAAATAGAGAATATGAACAGACCAGTCGAAAGCACTGAAATTGAAACCATGATTAAAAACCTCCCAACAAACATAAATCCAGGACCCGACAGCTTCACAGGCTAATTTTATCAAACATTTACGAGAACAGTTAAAACATCTATCCTTCTGAAACTGTTCCAAAAAGCCACAGAGGAAGGAATACTTCCCAACTCATTTTAAAGCAGACAAAGATATGACAAAACAAAAGAACACTAGAGACCAGTACCACTGATGAACATAGATGCAAAACAAATACTAGCAATCCATATCCAACAACACATTAAAAAGATCATACACTATGATCAAGTGGGATTCATCCCAGGGATGCAAGGATTTTCGACATCTGTAAATCAATTAAATTGAAGAATAAAAACCATATAATCTTCTAAATAGATGCAGAAAAGGCTTTAGACAAAATCCAGTGCCCATTTATAATAAAAACTCTCCAGAAAGTGGGCATAGAGGGTACATACCTTAACATAATAAAGGTCATATATGACAAACCTACAGCTAACATCATACTTAATGATGAAAAGCTGAAAGCATTCCCTCTAAGATCAGGAACAGACAAAGATGTCCACTCTCACCACTTTTAATCAATATAGTTTTGGAAGTCCTAGCTACAGCAATCAGAGAAGAAAAACAAGTAAAGGGAATTCAAATTGGAAAATAAAATGTTAAACAGTCACTGTTTACAGATGAGGTATTATACATAGAAGATCCTAAAGCTGCTACCAGAAAATTACTAGAACTCATCAATGAATTTGGTAAATTTGCAGGTTACAAAATTAATACACAAAAGTCTGTTGCACTTCTATACACTAACAATGAAAGATTAGAAAGAGAATTACAAGAAGCAATTCCATTTACTATTACATCAAAAAGAATAAAATACCTAAGAATAAACCTACCTAGGGGACAAAAGACCTGTACTTCCGAAACTGTAAGACACGGATGAAAGAAATCAGATGACAAACAGATGGAAACATATACCATGTTCATGGACTGAAAGGACTAATATTGTCAAAATAACTATACTACCCAAGGCAATCTATAGATTCAATGCAATCCCTATGAAATTACCAATGGCATTTTTCACAGTACTAGAACAAAAAATTTCAAGATTTGTATGGAAATACAAAAGACCATGAATAGCTAAAGCAATCCTGAAAAAGAAAAACAGAACTGGAGGAATCAGGCTCCCTGACTTTAGACTATATTACAAAGCCACAATCAACCAGACAGTATAGCACAAAAATAGGAATATAGATCAATAGAACAGGATAAAAAAACCAGAAATGAGCCCATGCACTTATAGTCAATTAATCTATGACAAAAGAAGCAAGACTACACAATGTGGGAGTGACAGTCTCTTCAATAAATGATGCTGATAAAAATGGAAAACCACATGTAAAAGATATTAGATCATTCTTTGACCCCATACACAAAAATAAGCTTAAAGTGGATTAAGATCTAAATGTTAGGCTGGACACTATAAACTCTTAGAGGAAAACATAGGCAGAACACACTCTGACATAAATCACAGCAATGTCTTTTTAAACTCATCTCCCAGAATAATGGAAACAAAAGCAAAAATAAACAAACTGGACCTACTTAAACGCAGAAGCTTTTACACAGCAAAGGAAACAATAAACAAAACAAAAAAGACAACCCACAGATTGGGAGAAAATATTTGCAAATAATGGAACTGATAAGGCATTAGTTTCCCAAAATAAGCTTATGACATTTAATGGCAACCCACCTCAGTATTCTTGCCTGGAAAATCCTATGGATGGAGTAGCCTGGTAGGCTACAGTCCATGGGGTTGCAAAGAGTCAGACACGACTGAGCTACTTCACTTACTTTCTTTCTTTATGACATTTAATAGCATCAAAACAAACAACCCACTCAAAAATGGGCAGAAGATCTGAATAGACATTTCTCTAAAGATAACATACAGATGGCCAACAGGCACATGAAAAGATGTTCAAAATTGCCAGTTATTAGAGAATACAAATCAAAACTACAATAAGATATCACCTCACACTAGCCAGAATGGCTATCATCAAAAAATTCACAGACAACAAATGCTGGAGAGGGTGTGGAGAAAAGGGAATCCTCCTGTGCTGTTGGTTGGAATGTAAAATACAGCCACTACGGAGAACAGTATGGAGGTTCCTTAAAAAACTAAAACTGTGAGCTACCATATGACCCTGTAGTCCCACTTCTGGGCATATACCCAGAGGAAAACATGGCCTGAAAAGACACATGCACACCACTGTTCACTGCAGCACTGTTGACAATGGTCAAGACATGGAAACAGGCTGTCAATTGAAAGATGAGTGGATAAAGAAGACGTGGTTCATACATACAATGGAATATTACTCAGCCATTAAAAAGAATGAAATAAGGCCATTTCCAGCAACATGGATGGACCTAGAGAATATATACTGAGTGAAGTAAGTCACACAGAGAAGAAGAAATATCATATGACATCCCTTATGTGTGGAATCTAAAATGATACAAATGAACTTCCTCACAAAACAGGAGACTCACAGACTTAGAAAAACAAACTGATGGTTGCCGGGGGGAAGGGACAGTTAAGGACTTTGGGACGGTCATGTACACACTGCTATATTCAAAACAGATAACCAACAAAAACTTACTGTATAGCACATGGAACTCTGCTCAATGTTGTGTGCCAGCCTGGACAGAAGGGGGATTTGGTGGAGAATGGATATATGTATACATATGGCTGAGTTCCTTCACTGTTCACCTGAAACTATCACAACATTGTTAAGTGGTTATATCCCAATATAAAATGTTTTTGGTATTAGAGAGAGAGAATCTGCATGGTTCATAAATCAAAAAAGGTTAAAACTTAAAGAAGAAACACCCTCATTATGAAGTTCAAGTCCCTCAGCCTCCTAAATTAAAGAATCCTAATGATACTGAAGTCCATAATAAGAAAGCACTGGACATGAGTTCCAGCATCATCCTATCAACTTACGATTGATGATCTGGGGCACTAACCTTCTGGTCTTTTCAGCAAAAAAAATCCCTTTGAGCAAATTCCAAAATGAGTCTCTTGTAGCTAATATCAGATTAGCCAGAATTTACTACAAGAAATTCAAGAGTTTTAATGGACACCAGAAAAACAAAGTTTTTAATAAAATAAGTAAGTACATTAAAAAGAATAGCTAAGAAACCCTACAGATATGGAGAATACATAGGACAGAATCTCTTGTTTTCAGTTCTTTTGTCTTTCCTTGAATGGTTCATCTTTATTTCATAGTCAAGTGTTCAGAGAGCCTTTCAATGCCATCTGAAAAGCAAGATCCCAAAGAGTAAAATCCTCTGGTGTCAAGTTTTCTTTACACAAATTCAAGACAACAAAAGACCTAATATTTCATTTTCTTCACCTTTAAAACAAGGATAGTGATGGTATCTTTCTAACAGGGTTGCTAAGAGGACTAAATGTGACAGGCTGCTGAAGCTAAAGGTCTGGACCTTTGGCACTATTCAACATATGATAATTCTTACTATCCTTGCCATTTCATAGGAAAAGAAAAAGGACCAGTAAAATAGGAAGATATTCTATTTCACTACCATTCAAGGAAATACACACCTATTAAAGTTCAGATGATGAAAAAAATGTTCACCCGAACAATAAATGTCTAGCATAAATGTGCTAACATTACCGTACTAGACATTTTTCCTGCCAGATCAGTAAAAGGTACACCTACAGATATTTTACAACCTGAAAAATTAATACTCTATCAGTCATTTCAAAAGAGAGCCATCAACTCCTGGATAATGAACATCCAGAATCATGACAGCCTACAGCCTGGAAATTCTGGTGAGTCACCAGAATTCTGATTAAGAATCAAATATCTGAGGTTTGGATGGAGTTCAACAAGTCTGTAAAAGACAGAAGCACTTTGCTACAAGATGTGTCTCTTGGATGTTGAAACTCACGCCAGATAAGGAGTAAGCCCTGCCCAGATCCTGTCCTATGCAAAGTCTCTGCTGCAGACCAAAGCCTCAACAATGGCTGATCCCATCTCTGTGCTCTGAGGAGCAACTTGGAAATCAGTACTATAGAAATTTCAACATCTCGGCATGAGTCTATACTTAAGATTCATGTAACTTATAATAGCTTGACCAAACAACAGCAACATTGGTCAAGATAGCCAAAAATGAAATTTCCATCTCCCAAACTAGAAAAGAAAGAAAAAGAGAGAAAGAGAAAAAGAAATCACGAACATTTGATTATTTAAGAATTTCAACATATTTTGTTCTTTATCATTTTTGTGTTTATACTGTCTACTTACTGCACTAGTACTCAAGCTAGGAATTATATTTGTATATATCAACTTCCCAGGGGTCTGTTATTAGAATACATAGTATACACTGTCTATAGTACAATATAGTAGTTCTAGAATATAACACATCATTATATAAGTTGATGATAAAAAATAAAATCTGTCTTAAAAAATCTGTCAATGAAACTCAAATGAAATTGAGAAGTCTAAGGGCTGCAAAGCAGTCTGGAAATTCCATGTTGTTATACTTTTCATATATATCAGACACAGTAGCAGATACAAAGAGAAAAAGAAATTAAGGCATGTGGACCCTCTCTGGGCAGCTTTCTCCAGGCCCCTATGAATATGGTCATACATTCTATAGTCACACAGAATGACCTGTCAAGCAGATGGGGTGAGGGATCACCCACTTCAGTGTGTGATTCTCAGATATCTTTGTTCAAGGCATTTTCACAGTCTACATAACTTATCTACTGGTGTCTTTTATTTACTGTGCACAGTATGTACTGTGTGCTGCAGTCCACGGGGTCGCAAACAGTTGGACACAACTGAGCGACTGAACTGAACAGTATGTACCAGGCATAATGCTAATAACTTTATTATTTCAATACCCACAACTTTAAGGCAGATGCTGATATTTTTATACCCATTTTAGAGGTGAGGAAACTAATGCCCAGAAAGCTTAAGTAATTCCCTCAAGATCGGAGTCATATTAGTACCCAGACCTAACGACAGACCTCAAACTCCTAATCACTTCACTGTGGGATCCTGGCTGAGGTTTAAAAATATCTAAAGACCTCCACATGGTTCTCACTTAAATATTGCCATTAAAACAATAAAAATTTCTAAGTACTATTCCTTATCACTCCTTCTATTTCCTTTATACAGAACACAAACATATACACACTCAGAAAGGAAGAGACAAAAACTCCAGATGGATACCCACTTCCTTATACAGGATCTTCCTTGTATAGTGGTGGGTGAATGGATGGGGCTGACGAAAGAGGTACCTTTTCTGCAATGCCGTTTTCTGTTGTATATATTGCCATGAGCTCAGTGTCTTCATTGTCCTGTTCACCACTGGACGTGGCCCCTCCATTGATCACCACCTGAAGAAAAACAATTCATTTAGAGGTTTTTCACCCTATACCACTCTGTTGTATAAAAATGTTTTCCCTCAAAGAAACTAACTGCATGGATTTCCCCTATCAGACTAGCCAAGTTTTAAGTTTTCTTAAATGAAACCCCTGACAAGTATATATGCGCCAGTGACCACACGTGTTTCTGATGGGGAAACGTATCATGTGTCCTACAGAATGAAGATACATTGAATGGGAGTCAGCTGAAGGACACCAGAAATGGAACACTCTAAGGAACTATAAGGGGTAGGACCGTCAGCAGCCTCTAGGGACAAGGGAGGCTTGGCTGTGAGGACAATGCTACAATTTCTGAGCGAGTGAGAAGCATCCTGAGCTGCCTTGGTTAAGGTCCTTTCCCAATGCCATTAACAACTTCTGTGTCCCTACAGGGAAGAAATGTGTGCCAGTTGGAGCAATTCAGGCACTGCTGTTACCCTAATTTACTAATTTATATTTCTCAAAGCAATTAAATAAACTAGCCCACTGGTGTCCACTTCTTTGAGGCACTGAGGGGATGTGGATGGGTAGTGGCTGTCTATGACAACAAAATTGAGTTTCTAGACCCTCAAGATAAGGACTAGAAGTTATCCTGAGATTCAGAGAAAACCTGGGCACCTGGCAGGTCATGACCTCCTTCCTGCCTATCCTTGGTGAGGTGCAACTTAGGTCCTGGCTGACTGCAGCAAATACCTGAAAATATTTTTAGTCTTTAGCTTAGTGATTCCATTTTTAAAAATTTATCTTGAGAAAAATAATACTGAAAATGATTTTGTGTGAATAACAACACAACTACATTTTAAAAATACTGAGAAAAAAAGAAAAACTACATTAAAAGTTTAAATTCTAGTGCTATAGAACACACTAAGGAGAAGTAAAAGATGAGTGATGGTGTAAGAGAAAACAGGGCAACACATAACAAATGACTGGTACTAATAATTTAAAACAATACCTACAAATAACCCAAAGGATAGGAATCTATCCATAGGAAAAAAAATTAAAATATCCAATGAGACAAACAAAAACCCGTTCAACCTTAGTTAAAACTACAAAAGTGACAAAACAGAATTCCATTTTTTAACATAAATTAGGAGGACATTTTAAAAGAGGAAATCTGGTGTTGACCAGGGTATAGAGAGATTATGTTCCTGGTGGAATGATCTTTCTGGAGAGTAGCTTAGCACTGGGATTTGAAACAGGCATTTTCTTGGAGCCAGCAATTTTACTTACAGAAACTGATCCTCCAGAAATATCTATGCAATATATATGTTCACAGTTGATGACTACAGCATTACTTAAAATGCTGAATACTCGGAAAACTGAAAATGTTTATCAAAAAGCCATTGTTAAATCGTGTATCTATTTCAAGAATAGCATTCAGTCATTAAAAAAAATTTTTTGGCTACGCTGCACGGCTTGCAGGATCTTAGTTCCCCAACCAGCGCTTGAATCTGGCCAAGAGCAGTGAAAGTGACAAATCCAGAGCACTGGACAGCTAAGAATTCTCAATATTCAGCCTTTTAAAGAATAAAACGGACTTTCCTGGTGGTCCAGTGGTTAGGAATCTGCCTGTCAGTGCAGGGGACATGGGTTTGATCCCTGGTCTGAGAAGATCCCACGTGCTGCGGAGCAACCAAGCCTATTGTGCTGCAACTACTGAGCCTGTGCACCCCAGGGCGCTGCCACAGGAAAAGCCACTGCAATGAGGACTCTGCGCACTGCAACTAGAGAACAGCCCCTACTCGACACAGAAGAGAAAGCCCACACAGCAACCAAGACCCAGCACAGTCAAGAATAAATAAATGATAAAATAAAAAATAAAAGCATAAAACTGGTATACTGACAAGGAAACAAATCCAAGTAATACTGTTAGCTTTTTTTTTTTTTAAGTCACAAGGATAAGCCTACAATTATCCGATTATGCTAAAAAAAAATAAAAAATACAATTTTAATACCCTCTCTATCTGTCCAAAATACTTGGGAAAGGATCCAGAAAAGTCGAAATCAGTAATAGGCTGCCCTCAGGGCAAGGAGTAATGACAGGCACTTTTCATTCCCAACCCTTCTGGACTGGGATCCAGAAGGATCTGGATCCTTTTTTTCCTTCCGGCTGTGCTGGGTCTTTGTTGTAGCATGCAGGCTTCCTCTAGCTGTGGTGTGCAGCTTGCTCACTGCAGCGGCTTCTCTTGTTGCAGAGTATGGGTTCCAGGGAGCATGGGCTCAGTGGTTGCAGTACAACAGGCTTAACTGCCCCAAGGCAGGTGAGATCTTCCCAGACTAGGGATCAAACCCGTCTCCTGCACTGGCAAACAGATTCCCAACCACTGGACCATCAGGGAAGTCCTGGATCTCTTATAATCAGTACACATTCAGGTGGTGTTTGTACACTGCTTTTTAAAAGGGCTAATACAAAAGGCATACACCAGTATACCAAAATAGTAGCAGTGATTGCCTTTAATCAATGGAGCCATTTTTACCCTCTTTTTCTCTTTACATATTTTGGTAATTTTCCACAATGGAGACAATTTATTTTTATAACAGGGAAGAATTTAAAAAGACTAAAGATCTGAGCAGCATGGCTTGGCTAAGGCAGTCCAGAGAGATTTCAATCCACCTGTTTCTGCAGTTGAGGAAATAAGGCCACAGAAAATTTTAATTTCTTGTTCAAGGTAATACAGATTATATAACCGAAGTATAAGGCTAGTTTCAAAGTATTCCCCAAAAAATCTCAATTCACTAGTATATAATTCTTACAGGATAAAATAATCTTAATCCAAATAAAGAATTTCTTTTAAAACTATCTTTAAGTCATGCTATGGTTTTTTACACAAAACAATTGGGTTTGTGACATTTCTTTGCCTACACAACTAGCTGCCAGCAGGATACATCTCCCAGACAATCCACAGCATGAAACTCTCACTACTAGAAAGAACCACGCTCCAACCATGCTCCAAACTCTGTATTTTTCAATGAATCAACTCTTTGCATCAGGTGACCAAAGTATCAGAGTTTCAGTTTTAGCATCAGTCCTTTCAATAAATATTCAGGGTTGATTTCCTTTAGGATTGACTGATTTGATCTCCTTGCTGTCCAAGGGAAAAACCTTTCAAGCTAGGTTGCAGTAGTACATAAACCAAGAACTTCCAGATGTATAAGTTAGATTTAGAAAAGGCAGCGGAACCAAAGATCAAATTGCTAAAATCTGCTGGATCACAGAAAAAGCAAGGGAATTCCAAAAAAACATCTACTTCTGCTTTACTGACAATGCCAAAGCCTTTAACTGTGTGGATCACAACAAACTCTGGAAAATTCTGAAAGAGATGAGAATACCAGACCATCTTACCATGCCTGGCTGCATGACTTATAAGCTGGAATCAAGATTGCCAGGAAAAATATCAATAACCCCAGATATGCAGATGATACCACTTTAATGGCAGAAAGTGAAGAGGAACTAAGAGCCTCTTGATGAAGGTCAAAGAGGAGAGTGAAAAAGCTGACTTAAAACTCAATATTCAAAAAAAACTAAGATTATAGTATCTGGTCCTTCACTTCATGGCAAATAGAAGGGGGAAAAAATGGAAACAGTGACAGACTTTATTTTCTTGGCCTCTAAAATCACTGTGGATGGTGACTGTAACCATGAATTAAAAGATGCTTGCTCCTTGGAAGAAAAACTATGACAAAGCTAGATAGTGGATTAAAAAGCAGAAACATCACTTTGCCAACAAAAGTCTATATAGTCAAAGCTACAGTTTTTCCAGTAGTCATGTACGGATATGAGAGTTGGACCATAAAGATGGATGAGTGCCGAAGAACTGATGCGTTCAAACTGTGGTACTGGAGAAGAGAGTCCCTTGAACAGCACAGAGATCAAACCAGTCAATCCTAAAGGAAATCAATCCTGACTATTCACTGGAAGGACTGATGCTGAAGCTCCAATACCCTGGCCACCTGATGGGAAGAGCCAGCTCATTGGAAAAAACCCTGATGCTGGCAAAGATGAAAGGCAAATGGAGAAGGGGGCAACAGAGGATGAGATGGTTGGATGGCATCACTGACTCAATGCATATGAGTTTGATGAAACTCCAGGAGATGATAGTCAAGGACAGGGAAGCCTGGCACACTGCAGTTCAAGAAGATACAAAGAGCTGGACACAACTTAATGACTGAACAACTAAAATTAATACCTGACTTTTTGTTGTAATTAAAGTGACCAGATATCAACCAAACCAGGACCCTTGTGAGCATAAAGGGGAGATGTATCAACAAGTATGGCTTGTCTTCTAGCAGCCTGCTTCTGCTAGAAGACAAGAGGGAAAAGACCTCAGATGCAAAGGAATCACTCATGACTTTCCTGACCGTATATGAACACAAAGCAAAATGAAAGAATACAGAATTAAAGATTCTGCTCTATCAATTCATTACTTCTTCATACCAACTTAAAAATGAAAAAAGCACCCTGTGTCCTGTCTGTGTGTCTCTTACTTCACCAAAAGGTGCCACCATACACTCAGGTGGCCTATCCCAACCTCCTGAAGTCATTCCTGACTTCCTATTGTATACCTCATCACCCATACCTAAGACAACAGCAAATCTGGTCACATCTGTACCTTTAGCACCTCTCAAAGCTGCCTGTTCCTGATCTACCCATCTTTCCTCTTAGGGTAGATGGACCCTAATTCCATCTTAGGACCTAATTCCAAGGACCCTAATTCCCAGTTTCCTGACCTCAGCAGGACTGCCAAGCTCTCAGCATTTGCCAAGCCCAAATGCCCTTTCAACATCTTATGCCTCAGAGCCCAAGATGCGTCAGCCTTAATTCCCTCTTCACCCCATCTTGGGGCCTTCGCACATCACTACAGTAACTCTCTGTCCTGTCTGGTGCTCACCTGGCTAAATCAAGTCATCCATCCTTAATCTTCATCCAGCTTACTTTTGCGATGCCTTCCTCACTGGCTGCTTACGCATGCCAAGAGGATGTCATTCTCCTGCTCAAACAATGACCTCTCTTGAAGTCTCCTTCCCACCTAAGCTACCACTCCTTACTTCTCCCTACTGCTGGTCCTCCTCAGCTTCCATACTTCCAAACACCCCATCTCTTCAGTGCAGGGTCCACAGATGCTCTTGCTCTCTTAGGGGCATCTATCCCTAGGAGATACCATCTAATCCCTTGGCTTTACCTCCCATCTCCACACTGCCAACACACAGGGAACAGCTCCAGCCATACTGCTGCCCTTAGCAGCTTTCTATCCAGTGTCTCCATGGCTGCACTAAACTCACGACTCCCTCTGCCTTGCACCATCTCAGTACTTGGCCGATTCATCTCCCAGATGCTTCGGGGGGAAACCTGAAGCCATGCTTGGTTCCTCTCTCTTGTTCCTACTCTCTTCTAGTCCATCAGCATCCAGGTCAGCTCTCCTCCAGGGCCCGACCACTTGTCACCACCCCTACACTGCTGGCACCCCAGCTGGAGCCCTGTCAGCCCACCTGCTCTGTGGGAATAACCTCTCGACTGATCTTTTGCTTGCTTCTTCAGTTGGCTACCCACTCAGCAGTCAGAAGGAATCTTTAAAATTAGGCAGAGCACATCACACCTCTGCTCAAAGCCCACTAACAGCTTTTTATCTAACTCAAAAAGCCAAAATCCTCACCAGGGCCATGAGGCCCACATAGTCTAGTGACATCACCCTACCCTCTGTCCAGCCACACCTCCTACTCAGGGCTCCTTAGGGACACCAGGCACCTCTTGCCTCAGTGTCTTTGCACTTGCAGCTCACACATTGTCATGATGGTCTTCCATTTTCTAGTGCCACTTTTCCTGGCCACCTGGAAGTTTAACATATCAGCCTGAGCAGTTGCTATCCCTCTTCCTCGCTTTATTTTTTCCTTGGTACTTAGACATACATCTACACATGTGATCTATTTTTAGTGTACATTACCTGTCTCCCCTGCCAGAATGAAAGCTCTGTGAGGTCGGGGAGGGGGGGGGGTTGCTGTTTAATTCATTGCTGTTCCCTAGAGTTTTGAACCTGAGGGAAATAACCGAGAGCATTTTTTAAAGGATAAATTAATTAATAGCCTGCAGGTCCTGAATGACCATAATGTGACCTCACATTCTGTCCCTCGCTATCTCCCTTCCTTGACTGACTTTCTTCACAGAACTTGTCACCAGCCGCCACATGATGCTTCTGTTTATTCATCATCTGTCTTCTCTCACCACCTGGAGATCAATTTCACAGGGGTAGGAATCTGTGTTCCCAGAGCCTCACATGAAGCATCTGGGAAGGAAAGAATTCCTCTCCTTTCTGCTCTCCCAGATCAAGTCACAATCAGTCCCACCTGAACTGTTTTAAACCCTAATTCTCCTAATCTCCAGACCTCCTCCTGCCCACAGCAGGAATTCTCTACCCGAAAACTTGAGTGTAACTGATTCTGCTACAACCGTTCATGAGCACCCCGACTGCCCAACCCAACTCTACCGTACTGTTTACAATGAACCTGTGCCCAGAGCAGGACACAGCTGCACTGTTCCCTCAGCCAAAAGATCCTCGTTCTCCCTGCTCTGGACCTGCTGCACCCAGACATGTCTCAGGACTCTGATGCCATCTCCTCTGTGGCTGGGCAGGGGTTCCTCACGGGCACTCCCACAGCACCCTTACTGAATTCAAACCCTAACACTTATGGTTTGTTTGCTGACTTGCTGTGTCTCCTGCTCTATTAGAAAACTCCAGTTTGGTCTACCTACTACTCCGTCTTTCCCGTGTCTCCTTTACTGCTCACACAGAATACTTCACCTCTGACACTCCTGCCACCAAACGGGAGAGGATTTTTCTCCACAGCAAGCAATTCTCTGTGAAATCAGCTAGAGGTTCTGCAATTTAGCTCAACTCTGACAATCCACCTCAAGAGTGTTAAAGGCCTCAGTCCCACATAACTGCTCCCCCTGCTACTTTTGACGTCAATCCCAAGCAATAATCTAAGTCTTTCCCACAACTTCTGCCCAATTTATCTACAAATTGGAGGTTCCCACAACCCTCTCTTCAGGTCTGATTAATTTGCTAGAGGTCACAGAACTCAGGGAAACACTTTATGTCTGCCAGTTTATTAAAGGATATAATAAAGGATACAGGAAAACAGCTGGATAAAGAGATATACATACTTTTTTTTCCCTAATATCTCACACGCAAACTGGGCTGTAAGTAGCTTGTTACAAGGTTTGCGTGGTACCTACCAAGTTAGGGATCATGGGTCCTTAATATTATATGGCTCTACAGAAAATACACCAAGGAAATCTGAAATAACAGATTTGTATGAACACTGATGAATATTTTTCCTATTCTTTATAAAATTGAACCTAATAAAGCTACTCCTCAGTCCAACCCCTTAATATCTCCAGACTGAATGATCTATTCTTGGCACCCAAGAGGAGACTCGAATATTCTCACAGGGCCTGTTAGAAGGAGAAAAAACAAAAACTTAAGGCTCAGTGGCAATATTAGACTGTATCACGACTCACCATGCCAACAGTTAAGTTCAAACTATTTACTTAGTTTTCCTTGGATGTCCTTCCAGGTTCAGAAGATACAGGAGCTACCAACACAGGCGAACTGCAGAGTAAACCTCTTCCTGGCTGTGCTTCCTGGCCAGTGTCCTTAGGGTATGGCAGTTCTTTAAGACTTTTTTTTTTTTTTCTGGTTCTGATTTCACGCTGGTCTGCATTCGTTCCTTACACATTTCCTCAGTTGAGTTCAGTTCAGTCTCAGTCATGTCCGACGCTTTGCGATTCCATGACCGCAGCACGTCGGCCCACCCTGTCCATCACCAACTCCCGGAGTCCACCCAAACCCATTTCCATTGAGTCAGTGATGCTATCCAACCATCTCATCCTCTGTCGTCCCCTTCTCCTTCTGCCCTCAATCTTTACCAGCATCAGGATCTTTTCCAAAGAGTCAGCTCTTTGCATCAGGTGGCCAAAGTGTTGGAGTTTCAGCTTCAGATTCAGTCCTGCCAATGAACACCCAGGACTGATCTCCTTTAGGATGAACTGGTTGAATCTCCTTGCAGTCCAAGGGACTCTCAAGAGTCTTCTCCAACACCACAGTTCAAAAGCATCAATTCTTNCCCCCAATCCCGCCCAGCATCAGAGTCTTTTCCAATGAGTCAACTCTTCGCATGAGGTGGCCAAAGTACTGGAGTTTCAGCTTTAGCATCATTCCTTCCAAAGAAATCCCAGGGCTGATCTCCTTCAGAATGGACTGGTTGGATTTCCTTGCAGTCCAAGGGACTCTCAAGAGTCTTCTCCAACACCACAGTTCAAAAGCATCAATTCTTCGGCGCTCAGCTTTCTTCACAGTCCAACTCTCACATCCATACATGACCACAGGAAAAACCATAGCCTTGACTAGATGGACCTTAGTTGGCAAAGTAACGTCTCTGCTTTTGAATATGCTGTCTAGGTTGGTCATAACTTTTCTTCCAAGGAGTAAGCGTCTTTTAATTTCATGGCTGCAGTCACCATCTGCAGTCTGGACATGGACAATTCTGATTTCACTTGTAAATGAGAATTACATTTCAACCTATTGTCTAAACAATGATTATTAATATGTAATAATCTTATACGTCATTTGTTGATTAGTTGTTAAAATCAATTTGTTAACTATGACATTTTAAACATTAATTTCATAGCATCATTAATCTTCTATATGTGCAGTGTTCAGTAAGGTAGCCACTGGCTACATGTAAGACAAATATTGAATTTTAAAGGTTTATTAGAAAGATATATTTCTTTAATTATTTTATTACGATTCTATGGTGAAGAAATATTCTGGATAGATTGACTTAAATAAAATAGGTTAATAAATTAATCTCAACTCTTTTTTTATATTTACATGGCTATAAGAAAATTTAAAATTACCTATATGGCTTACATTATATCTCTATTGTATCTTCTGTTCTAGATACCACCTTTATGGTTAGCTGGTGTTTCTCAAATATGGATTTTTAGTAGATGGGAACACCAGATTAAGCAAAGGTTTACATGGTTATTTCTGGGTTCAGAGTCTTTAATGCATTAATTTGCAACATGAATTTCCATGGAGATAGAAGTTGTTTCTAGTGTTTCCCAAATCCCTTTTATGGGGAACTTTCTTGCAATGCTCTTTGCTAGTCTCTGATAAAAGTTGCAGCAATCAAAGTTGCTCACCTTGGAACCTGGAGTAAGACATTGATAGCTGAACAGGCCTTAACTCACAAGGCCAGTCTTCAGTTCATTTTCTGAATTTTTCTAAATAAAAATCAATATTGAGTATTTTAAAATGTAATTATATAGTTTGAATATAATTCACCAAATTTTGGAAAGTTCAGTTGATTAAAAAATTGAGATCAACTGAACTTGCAAAATTGGTTCATTTTCACAAAGTGTATTTCTAAAAGTGCTTGTCCATTTGACTGGTTATACAGAGAGAAGTCCAGATTTATTACCCGAGAAGTCATATTTTTGACAGAAGAATATACCAGTCATAAGACTTACACAGTAGGAAATGATAAATTCCCAAATGCAGTTGAAGTGGGAATTACTTCACTGACAAAGGTCATCATGTATTATACTCAGAACTTGTTCTTATAGAGGCACCCAGGAGATAGCTAGGTGTAAGCCACAGTGTCATAAGCCTTGAATGAGCTTTCTGTCATTCAACCCATTTTGCAGTATGAGAGTCTCTTCTCTGAAGACATCAATATCACACTTTCAGATCAAGAGGCTTGCAGCTCTGCACTTCCAGTAACTCAGAATGGTTCTCAGGCCTTTCTTAAAAACATGTCCACCAACCTGAAATCCAGTAGTTACGTGACCCAGGGCCATACTGTATTGTTGGCATTTTGGTAAAGACTACATAGACTTTTTTTGTTACCGTGTGGAATGTGGATTTTGGTTTCTGGCAGAAACTAAATAGAGTGGACACTGTCTGTCTTAATGAGTCACCAATGGTAGCCATTCCCCACAGTGAAAGAAAAGAATCAATTGCCCTGTTAAAGTCTCCCTTTTGATCCATCCTTGTGTTGTCAAGTTCTTGTAATTGAACTTAAAAAAAGTGTAATCCCTTCTTTCCACTCTTGGTTTTTCTCCTTTGTGGAAGAAAGCATACCAAGTAGAATAAATAAAGGATAGTGTAAGAAAGTAAAACTGTGGAGAAGCTGAACAAGTGCGCTCTTCTTGCCAAAAGCAGCGTTGTGGCAACGCCTGCAAATTAGACACGGCAGCGTGGATCTGATTGTTGGTCCTTCTGGATGATGAAGTTTTGCACAGACAGTGGGCTCAGCACAGCAATGCCCTGAACAGACCCTTAAAGTGGACCAACCCCACCAAACTGGGCCTGTCCTTCAGTCCACTGTTTTCCGGCTGTAAATCAAATCAAATCAAATAATCATCCAATTAATAAATCAAAACAAACCAGCAAAGTAAAAAATTAATAACATAGTTGAAATATTCTTTTCCCATTTGATGTTCACATGATAGATCCTGATGAGGTAGTTTTTGTTTGTTTGTTTTGTTTTTGTTTTAATTCCATTAATGGGATGGTTGTGCACGATGTGGACTTATAGACACTGGGAACTTATTTTCAAGGTTTCATTGAAACTGTAATCTAAAATTGGAATTTATTGCCTTGTTATGAAGACTGTCACTTCATTGTATTTATATATATGTGTCCTTGTGCGTGAGTAAACACATCCACTTAATGAAAACTGAAAATGCCACCTCATACACTAATAATTAGATTGTGATAAAACTAATCCATAATGACACTTTTCACTTTCCGAGGGAAAAACCAGTTTTTGAATTGCCTCCATGTCTTGGGTACTGGAAATAGTGCTGCAATGAATATTGGGGTTCAGGTGTCCTTTCAAATTATGATTTTCTTTGTATCATAGGGTGGCTTGATGTTTACTTTATTAAGGAACCTTTATATTCAGGCCTGGGTGTTCATTGGAAGGACTGATGTTGAAGCTGAAGCGCCAATATTTTGGCCACCTGATGCGAGGAGTTGACTCATTTGAAAAGACCCTAAAGTTGGGAAAGATTGAGGGCAGAAGGAGAAGGGGATGACAGAGGATGAGGTGGTTGGATGGCATCACCGACTCGATGGATATGAGTTTGGGTGGATTCCGGGAGTTGGTGATGGACAGGGAGGCCTGGCATGCTATAGTCCATGGGGTCACAAAGAGTCGGACACGACTGAGTGACTGAACTGAACTGAACTGATACTGTTCTCCATAGTCTGTTAGCAATGTATGTTCCCACCAACAGTGTTGGAGAGTTCCATTTTCTCCACACTCTCTCCTGTTGTTTATAGGCTTTGTGATGAAAGCCACTCTGACTCATGCGAGGTGATGCATAGCTTTAGTTTTGATTTGCATGTCTCTGCTTCTTAGTGATGTGGAATACATTTTTGTGTGTGTTTTCTCCTTTTTTTTTTTTTTTGATAGTTATAGTAAAATTTACCTCTTGAAATTGGCTTCTTCAAAATCTGCCCGCTTTCAAATTCCTATTCAGTGTCCTACCCTGGGATATTTCTTGGGGTAAGATCTATTTATTTACCACCCTGCAGTCCTTATGAATATTTAAGTGCCCTTAAGAGCCAACTTGAAAGTTGCAGTTGCGGGAAACAGCTGCAAGACAGTAGGATTTCTTTGCGGGGATCTCTGGTTACTGGGGCAACCAGGACCTTAGCAAATGCTGTGTTCCCAGGTTGTAAATTAGATAGCACAGAGCCAGAACAACACCCAAAGGCTTGTGTCTCACTACTTCTGACCCTGCCCTTCACCTGTCCCCCATCCCAGAGCAATCCCAAGACCTGCAGAGGTGCTATGCTGAGGGTGAGGGTGCTGTGGTTAGTAGGTGGGGTGACTTTAAGGAAGCTGGCTTTAACTGAGAACCCCACGGACCAGGAGCCATGGAGACGAGGAGACTTTTCAGAGCTCTTCCTGCCTAACAGTTCCACCACCGTTTGGGTACACTAGGCTTGGCTCAGCTGATAGAGGATCTCCTACATCCAGAGGGGACCAGGCCCTACAGATCCAAGGGGACCCAGTTCCTGACACAGCCCCCCAGTTCCCTCAGCTCCACCCCAGTCCAGCCGTGGGACCCAAGGCTGCTCAGGCTCCAGGGGTGTGATGGCAGCCCAGCTCACCAGGCCTGGGGGGGAATAAGGTGCCCTCTTTTCTTCTCTTTGCAAAGTTACTTTTTATTGTATATTGGAATGCAGTGAATTTATAATGTCTAGTTAATTTTCAGTGTACAGTCACCTGTGTCAGTTAAACATACAGATATATTTATTCTTCTTCAGACAGTTTTCTATATAGGCGATTACAGTATTGAGTGGAATTCCCTGTGCTATACTGTAGGTCTTTGTAGGTTATCCGTTGTCCTTGTGTACATATATATATATATATAAAATACACACACACACACACACACACACTGTATTAAAAAGCAAGGACACACACACACACACACACAAAAGCAAGGACATCACATTGCCAACAAAGACACCTATAGTCAAAGCTATGGTTTTTCCAGTAGTCATGTGCGGATGTGAGAATTGGACCATAAAGAAGGCTGAGCGCTGAAGAACTGATGCTTTCGAAGTGTAGTGCTGGAGAAGACTCTTGAGAGTCCCTTGGACAGCAAGGAGATCAAGTCAGTCAATCCTAAAGGAAATCAACACTGAATATTCATTGGAAGGACAGATGCTGAAGCTGAAGCTTCAGTACTTTGGCCACTTGATGTGCAAAATCCGACTCATTGGAAACAACCCTGATGCTGGGAAAGATTGCAGGCAGGAGAAGAGCGCAGCAGAGGATGAGATGGTTGGATGGAATCACTGACTCAATGGATATGAGTTTGAGCAAACTCAGGAAGATAGTCAAGGACAGGGAAGCCTGGCATGCTACAGTCCATGGGATGGTGAAGAGTCAGACAGGACTTGGTAACTGAACAACAATCACCAATATATATGTATATATGTTATTGTGGATATGTTAATCCCCTAATTTATCCCTCATTCTGACCCACCTTTCCCCTTTGGTAACTGAAAGTTTGTTCTAGAAGTTCATGAATCTGTTCCTGTTTTATAGATGAATTCCTTTGTATCAGTTTTCAGATTCTACACATAAGTGATGTCATAGACATTTTATCTTTCTCTACCTGACTTCCATCATTTCCTGTGGTCATCTCCAGGTCTGTCCATGTTGCTGACAAAGGCATTAGTTCATTCTTTTTTATAGCTCAGTTATATTCCATTATGTATATATTATAACTCACCTTCTATACCCATCCATCCCCCATGGACATTTTGCATACTTCCTGTTTGGATAATGTAAATAGTGCTGCAGAAGATGTTGGGGGTGCATCTTTTTGAAGTATGGTTTTTCTCTCGTTAGAGGGACAGGAGTGAGAAGGCCAGATCATGTGGTTGCTGATATTAAGATTTTAAGGAACCTCCATCTATTCTCCAGTGTGACTGTAACCAATTTGAATTGTCCAAAACAGCATAAGAGGATCCTTTTCCTTCTTGCCCTCTCCCGCATGTACTGCTGGTAGTATTTTTTCTCTTACCTTTTACTTTATGTTGGATTATAGCCAATTAAAAATGTTGAGATAGTTTCACAACGGAGGGACTCAGTCATACATTTCCATGTGTCCATTCTCTCCCGAACTACTATTTGTGTTCTATTTGAGAATGTGCATTCCAACTGGTGTGAGGTGATACTTTGTTGAAATTTCCATTTTAATTTCTCCCACAGTAAGTGATGTGGAACACCTTTTCAGGTGGTTTCAAAACAAAACAGTATACCTTAAATGTACCTCTTGAGATTGCGTTCTTGAAGATCCACCATGTTTTGACTTGTTCTTTGATTATGGCAGGACATTGCTTGAGGTCAGATATCCTTTACAGGCTTAGTGAATATTGTTGTTCAGTCACCCAGTCGTGTCCAACTCTTTGCAACCCCATGGACTGCAGCATTCCAGGCCTCCTTGTCCCTCACCATCTCCTGAAGTTTGCCCAAGTTCATGTCCCTTGAATCGGTAATGCCATCCAGCCATCTCATCCTCTGACACCCTCTTTTCTGCCCTCAGTCTTTCCCCATCATTGGGGACTTTTCCAGTGGGCCAGCTGTTTGCAGGTGACTGAAATACTGGAGCTTCAGCATCCGTCCTTCCAATGAGTATTCAGGGTTGATTTCCCTTAAGACGACTAATTTGATCTCCTTACTGTCCAAGGGCTCTCAGGAGTCTTCTCCAGCACTACAGTTGAAAGCATCAATTTCTTGGTGCTCTGCCTTTTTTATGGTCCAGCTCTCACAACCATATGTGACCACTGGGAAGACCATAGCCTTGACTATGCGGACCTTTGTCAGCAGATTATTGTCTCTGCCTTTCATGAGAAGTGACATAAAAACTCTGGTTTCCAGGTTGTTATAGAAAACGTCTCCAAGGTGCAGCGCTTCCTCATGCTGCATGCGGTTTCCCCTAGCAACAGGAGTCCTAGAGAAAGCTGTGGTCCTGGCAATGCTGAGGGTGTTGTACTTCTTAGGTGGGACCAGTTTTCAAAGCTCATCCAGCCCAGCGGTTCCACCTTCCCTTAAGTGCAGTAGGACAGTAGGAGGGCCCGGCTGGCTGTGGAGACCGAGGTTCCGTCCACAGAGGACCAGACACTCCACGTGCAAGGCTCCGTTGCTGGCACATCCTTCCCAGCTCCCTGAGCCCCACTCCAGGCCAGCCTTGGGACCCAACGTGCTAACTTATCCCTCCTTCACCCACCTTTCCCCTTTGGTAACCAGAAGTTTCTTTTTTAAGACCATGAGTCTGATTCTGTTTCCTGGATGCATTCACCTGTACTGATGTTTCCATTCGACTCATAAGTGATATGCTAGACTTTGTGCCCTTTTCTGTATGAGTTCCTTCCATTAGGATGATCATCTCCAGGTCCATCAATGTTGCTACAAAGGCGTTAGTTCTTTCTATTTCATGGCCGAGTCACATTCCATTGTATAGACATACTATAGCTTCTTGAGCTGTCTATCCTCTATGGACACTTTGGATATTCTTTTTTTTTATTTTTTGGCTAATGTAAATAGTGCTGCAGTGAATTTTGGCATGCATGTGTGTTAGCTAAGTAAGGCTTCTCATCCTCGTAGAGACCCAGGAGTAAGAAGGCCAGATCATGCTGTCCCTCTATTTGTAGTGTTTTAAGGGATGTCCATACTGTTGTTCTCGGGGACTGTTATCAATTCACATTCTCTCCCAAAAGCATAGGAGGTTTTTCCTTTTCTCCATGCTGTCTCCTTCATTTACTTTCTGTAGACTTTTTAAAAACATTTTACTTTATACTGGAGTATAGCCGATTAACAATACTGTGATAGTTTCAGCTGTACAACAGAGAGACTTAGCCACACATTTCCATGTATTCATTCTCCCCCCAAACAACTCTTTGTGGTCTTTTTGAGGATGTGCCTTCTGACTGGTCTCAGGTGATACCTTGTTGAAGTTTCTATTTTCATTTCTCCCATAATATGTGATGTGGAGCATCTTTTCAGGGTTGTTGCATTAAATTGACCTCTTCACAATGGCTTCTTGAAGGTCTGCTATGTTCTGACTGTTTTTGATTGCCTATGGCAGGGCATTACTTGAGGTCAGGTGTCCTTACAGCCCCACAGGCTTTGTGAATATGAAGTGACCCTCAGTTCAGTTCAGTTCAGTTCAGTCGCTCAGTCATGTCCGACTCTTTGCCACCCCATGAATTGCAACACGCCAGGCTTCCCTGTCCAGCACTAACTCCCAGAGTTCACTCAGACTCACACCCATCGAGTCAGTGATGCCATCCAGCCAGCCAGCCATCCTCTATCGTCCCCTTCTCCTGCCCCCAATCCCTCCCAGCTTCAGAGTCTTTTCCAATGATTCAACTCTTCGCATGAGGTGGCCAAAGTACTGGAGTTTCAGCTTTAGCATCATTCCTTCCAAAGAAATCCCAGGGCTGGTTGGAATGGACTGGTTGGATCTCCTTGCAGTCCAAGGGACTCTCAAGAGTCTTCTCNATGGGCGTGAGTCTGAGTGAACTCTGGGAGTTGGTGATGGACAGGGAGGCCTGGCATGCTGGGATTCATCGGGTCACAAAGAGTTGGACACGACTGAGCAACTGAACTGACTGAACTGACTGAGTGCAGCACCCTGCCTCTAAAAGCACACAAACTGGCCTAACAAGATTCCCCTGAGATATAGAGAAGCTCTTTTACTATCTTTCTCCTATTTAATATCAACTCTGAACACAGCAGAGACATTACTTTGCCAACAAAGGTCCATCTATCAAGGCTATGGTTTTTCCAGTGGTCATGTATGGATGTGAGAGTTGGACTATGAAGAAAGCTGAGCACCAAAGAATTGATGCTTTTGAACTATGGTGTTGGAGAAGACTCTTGAGCGTCCCTTGGACTGCAAGGAGATTTAACCAGTCCACCCTAAAGGAGATCAGTCCTGGGTATTCATTGGAAGGACTGATGCTAAAGCTGAAACTCCAGTTCTTTGGCTACCTCATGCGAAGAGTTGACTCATTGGAAAAGACTCTGATGCTGGGAGGGATTGGGGGCAGAGGAGAAGGGGACAACAGAGGATGAGATGGCTGCATGGCATCACCGAATCCATGTACATGAATTTGAGTGAACTCCGGGAGCTGATGATGGACAGGGAGGCCTGGCGTGCTGTGATTCATAGGGTCTCAAAGAGTCGGACACAACTGGGTGACTGAACTGAACATATGACCTAATGTCTATGAACCTTGGGGCTTTGCATGTCTGTTGATCTTAATGTGATTTATTCATTATTCTACCTCTATGTATGGCTTATTCTTTCTCTCATTATTGTCACGAGTCTTTGTTTTAAGAATAAAATAAAATTTCATTTATTTCCTTCCATAGGAATTGTTTTTAAAAAAATCAGCACTTATAACATTTGAGGAAAAAATTATCTAACATAGGATGCCCCAAGATCTTGAACACCTGTACCCCCAGCAACTCACTCCTGAGACCATCACCAAACCTGGCTCTAAGTAGCAGCCAGCTTTGTTCCCACTGTCCCACCTCCCTGCACTCCAGTACACTGGCTTCTAGATGTCTTAGCCAGCCTGAGGCCCAACTTCTAACTCCAAAGCAAACAAGGAAATAAGAGCCTGAATTTTAGAGTCTAGGAAGGGCTACATCAGCTAGCAAATTAAAAAAAAAAAAAGTTGACTAGTCCAACTGAGAGACTGGACTTATATTTTATCTAATTTTAATTAATTTGCATTTAAATAGCCAGATATGGCTAGCAGCTATGTGCTAGTAGCACAAGAGCTAGAGAATCTGGAGGTGGCATGGATCTAGAGAAAAAAACAAATACAGAGCTGCCCTATTGGTTACTTTTCAAGGTTTACATTTTGCAAAGCCAGGATGAAGTAAGGCCCTGACAGGCAGTGATGTCCTTGTCTCAATGCTCTAAGACGCCTACAGGTAGGCATCTCCAACAGTGAGATTCTCAGCTCTCCTTTCTTACTATGCCAGCTCTCTTTGAATTCAGCCACCAGCCACCTTAGCCCCATGTCTTTGAAAGAATTTATATTATTACACTCCTGCTTCTCTGTGCTTCAAGTTCCACAGCCCTGGTATCTCCAGGAATTTCATCAGCATCTCAAATCCACAATTTCTCAAATGTAATCCGTTATCTTCTATCTTCCCCCATCCTCCAAACCTATGATTTTCCCTGTACCCCTTATTTTCTGCAAAGGTACCATCACACAACCACATTCCCTTTATATAAATCTAAATGTCACCCTTAACTTTCTCCTCTCTCTCAGCTCTCAAAATCTCCTCAGCATCTCTTCTATCAGCCTCATCTCCATTCCTGCTGCATTTACCCACACTTAGGACTTTGGTATTTCTCAAGCCCCCCTGACTCTCCCTGTCCTAACCTGTCCTCACTCCAACCAGTTTTCCCCAAGAGTCCAGGGCCCTTCCAGTTGGCTCCAATTGTATGCTCCAGGAATTCCTACTGCAATGCTCAGTCTACTGTGCTATAACTGTCCACTCCCTGCTCCTGCTCACCCACTACTTGAGGGCAAAAAGTAAATTGGAAGGTTTTATGCACAGATATGGGCCACCTCTAACACAGAATGTGTTCAATAAATACTTGCTAAATGAGAACTGCAACAGGTATCTTATGGACTGAATGTTTTGTCCCCCCAAAATTCATTATGTTGAAGTCTTAACTCCCAACATGATTAGAAGGTAGGGCCTTTGAAAGGTAACTCGATTTAGATAAGGTCTTAAGGGTAGAACCCCCATAACAGGCTTAGCACTCCTGTAAGAAGAGACACCAGAGCTGCTTCTCCCAGGCTTGTCAGGATCCTGGGAGAAGGCAGCTGTCTGCAAGCCAAGAAAAGTCCCCATCAAGAATCAAATCTGCTGGTACCCTGATCTTGTTCTTCCATGACTCCAATAAAACTGTAAGAAAGAAATGCCTGTGGAAATATTAGTCACTCAGTTACATCTGACTCTTTAAGACCCCATGGACTGTAGCCTGCCAGGTGCCTCTCTGTCCATGGAATTCTTCAGGTAAGAATACTGGAGTGGGTAGCCATTTCCTTATCCAGAGGATCTTCCCAACCCAGGGATCGAACCCAGGCTTCCTGCATTGCAGGAGGATTCTTTACTGCCTCAGCCACCAGGAAAACCCTTAGTCACCCAGTCTATGGTAAATTGTTACAGCAGCAGAACTGACTAAAATGACACTTCTCTGTCTAATTGTGCCCAACTCCAGTGTGTTCTAAAGCGCAACATTTTAGGTTATTCCCCTGGTCAAAACTCTTGGAGAGCTTTCTACTGATAGACTACAAACTTCTAAATTTTTTAGCCAATCATTCAGGAACTACCCGGAATCTCAGCTTCCAGCCTACTGTTCTAACACCATCCTCCACACCTTTACTTTTCTACCCTTGACTTGCCTCAGACTGCTCCCTTCCCTTGCACTATCCTGACATGTTCTGGCCCTGCCTCCTTTCACTTCAGGGTCCATTTCAGCTGCCACTGCATCCAGAGACCAACATGGTCAAGGGTCCTCTCCCCACCTCAACACCTCCTGCCTCTACCCATGCCTGTCTTTTTCTAATGTAATCACATTTTCCATGAGAGAATATAGCCAGAAGGAAAAAAAAAATCACCTATATTTGAAACTGGCTTAGAGATTCTCTTAGGAGGACTAACCCTCTAACCCAAAACACCATTTCTCAAGCCCACTGAGGGGCCGCATTATAGGGAAAAGAAAACAAAACCACAACCAGAACCACAAAGTCAGTCAGATGCTAACACTGACAAGTAGCTGTAAGAAACAAAACTGAGTATTATTTTTCACCACTGCTCCCACTGGAGCATCAACTACAGCAGTTAAATCACCACCACTCCCAACTCTTTATTTTGAAGACTATCCCCAGGAACATCAGTGAAATTCAGATGATCAATGCATGTATAGCCCTTGTCTTGCTCACCTGGCTGTGAACTCCTTGGGGACAAGAGCCTGTGTGAGCCAACTGATAAACTTAACACATCACATTAGCTAGATGCTTTGGGCAAAGTCCAACATTTCACTTTTCCACAAAACCACTACAGAAGTTTTAAAGTCACTTTCAATTCTAAGACTATCAGATTCTATGAAATTAGTGTGCATACCCTGTGGTCCCTGAATGAGGAAGGAGAGACAGATGCAAGTCCTAAGAGAAGAGAGGCAGTGACCAAAATAATCCTACCAACTGGGTATCAAAAAGGGACCAGCTCTAACCAAACCCCCTACCTCTGCCCTATCAACAAGAAGTCATTCAAAATGAGATTCAAAATCCCACTAGGATGCTCCACTGGCTAAGACTCCACATTCTCAATGCAAGAGCCAGGCTTGATCCCCCTACTAGGCAACTAGAGCCCACGTGATGCAACTAACGGATTGCATGCTGCAGCAGAAATCGAGGGTCCCCCATGCACAAGAACCAGCACAGCCAAATAAATAAAAGTAATAAATATTTTCAAATGGTCTTTTACCTCATTTTTAAAGTTTTCTTAGGTTACGTAATTTAACTAGTGATTAAATAAGGGCGGCATACTGTTCCTATTTTTATTATATTACAAAATATTTTCTAACAAAAACTTTATACAACCTCAAATTCCAACACATGAACTATTTCTTCATGAACATTTTTAGACAAGCTTTTGTTTTCATCTGTTTTCCTTCTTTTATTCATCTTCTATTTTCTTATAAGCTCTGAGGGAGCCCATGTTAACACACTTCTTGGCATCCCTGTTCTAAGTCATCCTGGTGGCTCATGTGCTGATTTTTACAGCTTCTCTCCTTGATATGTCACATTCCCCCAGTAGCTCAATCCCATTGATTTCAACTCTATTAGTCCTCTTTTTCTTCTCCCTTTTTAATGCTTAACTTTTATAGCCAAAGAATAAAGTAAAAATTCCATAACATCTCTAAATGAAACTGTTCGAGTGTTAAATTAACTTTATATTCACATAATTTTTATGTCTAACTACATAGTATATCCATATTCCCAGCTCCCATGTACTTGTTGTACTCCTGGTGAAAAGGAATCTGGAAATTAAGGCTTTGAGGAATACTCCTTCCCAATCGCACCACTAAAAAAACAATGGCATTTGGAAAACCTCCAAATAGGCAAGGCTAGAAACTGACAAGTCTTTTAGAATACAAGAAACATAAAACAATGAATGGGTGGACATTGGGACCCAAGAAGCTCTGGGCCCAGAAGACCTTAGTCAGGCAATTTCCATGGGGAAACAGGGGCTCAGGAGTCCCCGCATAAGGGGAGGACCAGAACCAGACAGTGCATAAGGGCCAGCAGGTCTCCTCACTCCTTCATGCTACGGTCTGCACCACCGGGGGAAGACAGGAAGACCTCCCACTGTAAGACCAGGCTCTGGACTGGATCCAGAAAGAGAAAAGGCAAAACTATAGAGAGAGAAGCAGGGAGTGGCAAGGAGAGAGAAGAAAATATCAAAAGAAACAAGAGGATTTCACACCAGATGAAAGTATAACAGAACAATGAGAAAAATAGTACATTAAGGTCATTTGTACATTTTAAAATGCACAAACATTTAAAAACACACACATATAAGAAATTAAGAACCAAAAATAGGCAGATATAAACTGAATAGTAACTTTAGAAATAAGAAATACAATCATGGCAATAAAAGTTCAACATAAACACACAACTGTACACAAAGAATTAATAAACTGGAAGATAACACTGGGGAATCCAGCCAGAAGGAAGCACTAGAAAAAGACTTACAAATCATAAGAAAGCAGTTAAAGAAAAATGGAGCTAGAATGGGAGGCTGTACTCTACAGTTAACAGAAGTCCATTCAAGAGTTCAGAGCAAAATACAGTTATTTTTGGAAATGCAAACACACAAAGACAGTGACCATTCATAGACCCTTGGTATGGTTTAAAAGACAAGTGAACAAAAAGAAGAGGGATACAAAAAACAAAAGTGAATATGAAAACTGATAACATATACGGGTGAATTTAACCGCTAATTGTGCACTATCACAATCTGAATGCTAAAATAAGCCTAAATCCCTAAACCATAATGACAAAGCAGACTCAAGTGAGCTAAAGTTTTTGTCTCTCAAGTAGAGTAGCTCAGGGTAAATGGTCTGCTGAGCAAATGGTGCAGGAAGAACAAGTCAAAATCCAGGCATGAACTTTCCTTTTCATTTTTCAAAGATGCTCTAGTTTAAACCTGGAAATCTGATTTCTCTCTTCCTCTAGATAAGCCTTCAGTATAACAGAAATTTTTACTTTGAAGAAAGAAAACAAGTAACACCACTTACAAAATCAGTGGAATATCTCCCTAATTTCACAGAGTAAAAATCAAAATATTACTGTAGATTTGGTCAACCAATGTACTTAAAGATGCTGTGTTCATATTTTCCTTACTAGGTATTTGCAACAAGGCAAATTTCAGGACCCTGTTTTAAAGAATACTAGAATGGTATTCTTGACATTACCATTTCTAATACTAAGGGGGAAAAAACCTGAGGCAAGATCCCTCTAAAGAGCTTTTTTCTTTTTTAAACCAACACTTTAGGTATCTTTACACACATCAAGTCACAATCCTACATCTGAAAAAAAAATATTAGCACTGAATATAATGAATGTGTGTCATCAACCTTATCTGACTTATCTGATATCACTTATCCAGGTAAAACATCTCTCTTGGATGCTATTATCATAATACAAGTAATGGACATTTGGGTTCCAAACAATGAATGCATTCATTCATCCTCCCACCTTGAAATACAAGTCTGAAGTTGGGTCACAGATTATTTCATAAAAACACATTTTTGGAGATAAGACTAAGCCTTCAACATCCTCTAGTACACAGTAAACACTGGGCCAGTTTTACAATGTTCACAGCAAGGCCTGCTTCCTTCTTCGAGTTAACCCCATCAGATGACTGCAGGCAGTGAGTGAGTGAAGTCCCTCAGTCCGACTCTTTGCGACCCCATGGACTGTAGACTACCAGGCGTCTCTGTCCATGGGATTCTCCAGGCAAGAATACTGGAGTGGGTTGCCATTTCCTTCTCCAGGGGATCTTCTCAACCCAGGGATCAAACCTAGGTCTTCCACATTACAGGCAGACGCTTTACCCTCTGAGCCACCAGGAGAGCCGACTCTAGGCAGAAAGCAGGCCAAAACCACTGTCAGACAACAGGGTTCTCAAAGACTATCTTGTATGAAAAGCATCTGCTCTTCAATCGCCTTAATTTTCACTGAGAACAGAAATATTAATGTTAATCCTATTCAATGCAGAAACTACTTTAGAGGGACTTAAGGAGAAAGGAAGACAGGGAATGCTGTTACCGGAAGAGTAAAGAAAGACGGGTGCTTCGCTTCATCTTCATATTTGCCTTCAGCTGAACTTCCAGCCTCCATGGATTTGGACGTAGTGTTCTTACCAATACCCATCATTAAGAGAGAAAGGGTAGCTTGGGGACTGAAGTGGCTGGAAGTTAAGGCTTGTCAATACAAGGAGCCCAGGATCAGAGTCAGCTCTTCCAGTGCCGATTCTCAGGCAGAGATGAGCCCCACAAGTGCCATTTCTTAGCACCTAGAAAAAAAGAAAGCAGCCAAATCACGTCAAGCATACAAACAACACACAAGACACACAGACATTGTGGTTCCTGCACAGGAAAGTCAGAGTACAATTATATCCAAACATTAAAAAAAACTCATTACTTAATCACTTTTCAAGTCCTCACCCACCTTCAATTTACAGTCATTCCGATTCTGAACCACCCTCGGGAGAGGGGGACCACCAAAACTGACTATCAAAAATATCATAATACTAGGGAGGAAACAAATAGAAGAGGCATTTCTTTGACATGCATTGCAGTATCTATCTTTTAGTCCAGCCCTATCCAACAGAACCTTCCTACAATGATGTTAATATCCTACATCTGTCTTGTCCAATACATTCGTCACTAGTCACAGGATACTAAGCACTTAAAACGTGACAAGCCCAAATCTTCCCTGGGGGCTCAGTGGTAAAGAATCCAACTGTTAATGCAGGAGACACGGGTGTGATCCCTGGTCTGGGCAGATTCCACATGCCGCGCGGCAACTAAGACTGTGTGCCACGATTACTGAGCCTGTGTTCTAGAGCCTGGGAGCTACAACTGCTGCAGCCTGTGCACCCTAGAGCCTGTGCTCCACAACCAGACAAGCCGCACAACGAGAAGGCCCCACACAGCAACCAGAGCAGCCCCAAATTGCAGCAACTAGAGAAAGGCCCACAGCTACAAAGATATAGCACAACCATAAATAAGTAAATACAATTATTTTGAAAATGTAACTAGTGCAGATGCAAAACCTGAACCTTTGTTTGTATCAAATTTAAGTTTGGCTAGCAGTGATCATACTAGACAGTCAGCCACAGCCCACTTACTAGGATTGTATGGATCTTAGCTCCCAAACCAGCGACTGACCCTGCACCTTCAGCAGTGAAAGTGCGGAGTCTTAGCCACAGGACTACCAGGGAATTCCCTTAGAGAAAAAAATACCACATGCAGGTAGAGGGGAGAGGGGACAGGAAACATCCACTGGCACTCAGGTTAGAACAATGTCAGATCTTAGCATCAATTAATTTCCCACAGAGAATGAATAAGCCAGACAAGTTGTCCTGCAAATGAGAAGGCAGGCCTACAAGAAGTTTGGAAAGACAAGTAGAAAACCTTCTGTTTAGGGAATTTTCTTAAGACACCTCAATCAACAAATACTTAAGATAGGCTTGAGAAAAACAGAAATATAAACAATAAGAAAACATAAAATCGGAGAATTCAACAGTTAAAGGGCAAAAAGGAAAAAATAGAAATAGCTGCCAGGATGTCAAGCTGCCTCAGTGGGATAGAGCTAGGTACACAAACACAAAAATTTCTGAGGTGGCTCTTTCGGTGTAAATGTTCATCCACATTATGCATTCTTGTTCACATCTCACCCATCACTCTTTAAAGCAGTGGCTCTCAGTGAGGAGTGATTTTTTTTTTTCCTCCAGGGGATATCTGGCAATGTCTGAAGACACTTTTGGTCATCACAATGGGCTAGTATCTAATAAGTGGAGGCCAGGTGTGCTGCTAAACATTCTGTAGAATGCATAGGATAGATAATACTTTTTTGTTACATTTGATGCAAATATTTTAGTCCAGTGTTTTGCTTGCTCATGAATTCTGTGAATGATCTTTTAGAATTGTTTTTATTTTTATGTAACCAAATCCATCAGTCTTCTACATTGTGATTTGGCCACTGCCATCCATCAGCTTTCCAAGATCTGAACAAAAAAAGTGTGTGACAACAAGCATACCTAAATATATTAATAAAATCTGCCTGAAGAGACCCTGACAGATTTTTACCATGGCCAAGACCTTATGTTTTCCAGAAGATAGGACAAGCAAAGAGGATNGTTTAGGGAATTTTCTTAAGACACCTCAATCAACAAATACTTAAGATAGGCTCGAGAAAAACAGAAATATAAACAATAAGAAAACATAAAATCGGAGAATTCAACAGTTAAAGGGCAAAAAGGAAAAAATAGAAATAGCTGCCAGGATGTCAAGCTGCCTCAGTGGGATAGAGCTAGGTACACAAACACAAAAATTTCTGAGGTGGCTCTTTCGGTGTAAATGTTCATCCACATTATGCATTCTTGTTCACATCTCACCCATCACTCTTTAAAGCAGTGGCTCTCAGTGAGGAGTGATTTTTTTTTTTCCTCCAGGGGATATCTGGCAATGTCTGAAGACACTTTTGGTCATCACAATGGGCTAGTATCTAATAAGTGGAGGCCAGGTGTGCTGCTAAACATTCTGTAGAATGCATAGGATAGATAATACTTTTTTGTTACATTTGATGCAAATATTTTAGTCCAGTGTTTTGCTTGCTCATGAATTCTGTGAATGATCTTTTAGAATTGTTTTTATTTTTATGTAACCAAATCCATCAGTCTTCTACATTGTGATTTGGCCACTGCCATCCATCAGCTTTCCAAGATCTGAACAAAAAAAGTGTGTGACAACAAGCATACCTAAATATATTAATAAAATCTGCCTGAAGAGACCCTGACAGATTTTTACCATGGCCAAGACCTTATGTTTTCCAGAAGATAGGACAAGCAAAGAGGATGGTGGAAACTGTTGGGTCTTTATAAGACTACCTGCCATAGTCACTTCCAGAGGGACCATAACCTCTTTGCTCTACATCCAGCCCCACTGCATTCTGCATGCCAGCAGAGCTTTCAAATCTACACTCACCCAAGTTAGGGGAAATGAAAGAACTTTAATGTAGAATACATTTATTCTACTTGCTGGGGAAGACTGAAGGCAAGAGGAGAAGGAGATGACAAAGGATGAGATGGTTGGATGGCATCACCAACTCGGTGGACATGACTTTGAGCAAGCTCCATGAGTTGGTGATGGACAGGGAAGCCTGGCATGAAGCAATCCATGGGGTCACAGAGTTGAACATGACTGAACAAGTGAACTGAACTAAACCCATGTTAACTTCAGCTAAAACGACAGGAATTTAACATAGAATACATTTATTTTACTAGGTTAATTTTATCTTCATGTTTGTTTCAGACATATACGTCCATTGCAGGAGCCAACCCTCCCCATTGGCCCTCATCAGCAGAAACAGAGAGGGATAAAATTCCATTTGGACAAGACCACTTTTCATCAAGTACTCTGTACTCCATTTCTCTACCCAATGTTTAACTGACCCTTGCAAGCTTCCTGGAGTGTGCAGTCAAGCGGGCCTTAGGAAGCATTCAGTTCAGTTCAGTTCAGTCACTCAGCCATGTCCGATTCTCTGCGACCCCATGAATCGCAGCACGCCAGGCCTCCCTGTCCATCACCAACTCCCAGAGTTCACTCAGACTCACATCCATCGAGTCCGTGATGCCATCCAGCCATCTCATCCTCGGTTGTCCCCTTCTCCTCCTGCCCCTAATCCCTCCCAGCATCAGAGTCTTTTCCAGTGAGTCAACTCTTCGCATGAGGTGGCCAAAGTACTGGAGTTTCAGCTTAAGCATCATTCCTTCCAAAGAAATCCCAGGGCCAAACTCCTTCAGAATGGACTGGTTGGATCTCTTTGCAGTCCAAGGGACTCTCAAGAGTCTTCTCTAACACCACAGTTCAAAAGCATCAATTCTTTGACACTCAGCCTTCTTCACAGTCCAACTCTCACATCCATACATAACTACTGGAAAA
>SJYA01001828.1:355636-388966 GCA_006410615.1 Neotragus moschatus
CCATCACCATCTCCCGGAGTTCACTCAGACTCACGCCCATCAAATCAGTGATGCCATCCAGCCATCTCATCCTCTGTCGTCCCCTTCTCCTCCTGCCCCCAATCCCTCCCAGCATCACAGTCTTTTTCAATGAGTCAGCTCTTTGCATGAGGTGGCCAAAGTACTGGAGTTTCAGCTTCAGCATCCTTCCTTCCAAAGAAATCCCAGGGCTGATCTCCTTCAGAATGTACTGGTTGGATCTCCTTGCAGTCCAAGGGACTCTCAAGAGTCTTCTCCAACACCACAGTTCAAAAGCATCAATTCTTCAGCTCTCAGCCTTCTTCACAGTCCAACTCTCACATCCATACATGACTACTGGAAAAACCATAGCCTTGACTAGACGGACCTTATTCGCAAAGTAATGTCTCTGCTTTTGAATATTCTGTCTGGGTTGCTCATAACTTTTCTTCCAAGGAGTAAGGTCTTTTAATTTCATGCCTGCAGTCACCATCTGCAGTGATTTTGGAGCCCCAAAAATAAAGTCTGACACTGTTTCCACTGTTTCCCCATCTATTTCCCATGAAGTGATGGGACCAGATGCTATGATATTCGTTTTCTGAGTGTTGAGCTGTAGGCCAACTTTTTCACTCTCCACTTTCACTTTCCTCAAGAGGCTTTTTTAGTTCCTCTTCACTTTCTGCCATAAGGGTGGTGTCATCTGCATATCTGAGGTTATTGATATTTCTCCCGGGAAACTTGATTCCAGCTTGTGTTTCTTCTAGTCCAGCGTTTCTCATGATGTACTCTGCATAGAAGTTAAATAAGCAGAGTGACAATATACAGCCTTGATGTACTCCTTTTCCTATTTGGAACCAGTCTGTTGTTCCATGTCCAGTTCTAACTGTTGCTTCCTGACCTGCATACAGATTTCTCAAGAGGCAGGTCAGGTGGTCTGGTATTCCCATCTCTTTCAGAATTTCCCCCAGTTTATTGTGATCCACACAGTCAAAGGCTTTGGCATAGTCAATAAAGCAGAAGTAGATGGTTTTTTGGAATTCTCTTGCTTTTTCCATGATCCAGTAGATGTTGGCAATTTGATCTCTGGTTCCTCTGCCTTTTCTAAATCCAGCTTGAACATCATGAAGTTCACACTTTACATATTGCTGAAGCCTGGCTTGGAGAATTTTGAGCATTACTTTACTAGCATGTGAGATGAGTGCAATTGTGTGGTAGTTTGAGCATTCTTTGGCATTGCCTTTCTTTGGAATTGGAATGAAAACTGATCTTTTCTAGTCCTGTGGCCATTGCTGAGTTTTCCAAATTTGCTGGCATATTGAGTGCAGCATGTTCACAGCATCATCTTTCAGGATTTGAAAGGATATACAGGTTAAGGACTGTTATATTTTGATGGTAGATTGTTTCTTTTAGCATTAAGGAATAGCCCTTTTTATCTTTGATTATGCTTTTTGCTTTCACATCTGCTTTCTTCTAACAGTAGTATTGCTACACCAAGTTCCTTTTGTTATTAATCATTAATACATTCTATCTGTCTCTTTGAATTTTTCCAAGTCATTGCATTAAAAAACTTTCTTACCTTCATTCTTGCCAGGTGTAACTTAATTTTAAATCATAAAACTCAGTGGTTTTTAATATATTAACAATTGTACAAGCAATACTACTATCTGATTTCAGAACATTTTTTCATAATACCAAAAGAAAACCTGATATTTGTTAGGAATCACTATTCATTTCCACATCCCCCAGTCCCTGGCTATCATTAATGTACTTCTATGTCTATAGATTTGCCTTTTCTGGGCATTTCAAATAAGTAAAATCATTCAACATGTGCCTTTTGTGTCTGACTTTTTTAACTTTTTACTTTGCATAATGATCTCAGGATTCATCCATGTTGTAGTGTGTGTCAGTACTTTATTTTTTATAAAACCTAGATCATATATCATTATGTGGATAACCAGGCTTCCCCAGTGGCTCACTGGTAAAGAATCTGCCTGCAGTTCAGGAGATGCAGGAGATGAAGGTTCAATGTCTGTGTCAAGAAGATCCCCTGGAGGAGGACAGGGCAACCCACTCCGGTATTCTTGCTAGGAAGATCCCATGGCCAGAACAGCCTGGAAGGCTATGGTCCTTGGGGTCGCAAAGAGTCAGACACGACTGAAGTGACTGAGTACACATATGGATATACCACATATTAGCTATCCATTAATGGACATTTAAATTCTTTCTACTTTTGCACTATCATGAATAATGCTGTTATTGACATTTATAGTTTCATAGTTATGTCCAGACACAATCTTTTACATGGGTATATGATTCATTTATGTTGGGCATAAGTAGGAGTGGAATTGCTGGATCATAGGGTAACTCTACACTTAACATATTGAGGAATTATCACACTGTATTCCACAATGGCTCCCCCATTCGACATTCCCACCAGCAGTGTCTGAGGGTTCCCATTTTCCCACCACCTTCTGGTCCTTGCTGAGACATTAAGACCCCATCCCGAGCCTTTTTGGCCCTTTTCTGGTACAGATTC
Source organism: Neotragus moschatus (assembly GCA_006410615.1). Lineage (NCBI taxonomy): Eukaryota > Metazoa > Chordata > Mammalia > Artiodactyla > Bovidae > Neotragus > Neotragus moschatus. The sequence goes on from SJYA01001828.1 coordinate 358,170, forward strand.
CCTGGAGACCTTCTGCATGTCAGTTCTTAACATACAGATTTGCATTCCACATGTTTCTGGCATTTGAATATTTCTTTCTTTCTTTAAAGATCATAAGTGTATTTAAATTTAAAAGTTGTCTTACTTAGTGTTTTTGTCTGTTTGTGAAGTGAGGAAGGGAGAGTGTATATAAGGGTAGGCATTTGTATAGGATCAGTCAATTGTTCTTGGAAGTTGAGCACGTGAGTGCAATTACAGCAATTGCTGGCTTGGAATTACAGGTGTGTTTACAGCTGGGAACCAGAGTTTCTCTTCTGGGCTAAATTACTCAGACTGTATGCTGCTACTGCTAAACCATGCTCCTCCGTCCATGGGATTTTCCAGGCAAGAGTACTGGAGTGGGGTGCCATTGCCTTCTCCGACTCAGACTGTATAGGATCCATTATTATGCTGAGCTCATCATAACCCACGTGAACTAACACATCTTTTTGTTAATGGTTATTTTACAGGTGCAGATTTCCAAAAATAGTACTGAAAAGAAAAATCCCAAATTTATAAAGAGGAAAAGGTATGTTTTTTTAAATGAAAAATTATTATAATAAACTTGAAATATATATATGGTTTAATTTTTATATGATATTTCCCCTGATTCTTTTTTTTAATTTATTTATTTTAATTGGAGGCTACTTACTTTACAATATGGTAGTGGTTTTTGCTATACATTGACATGAATCAGCCATGGGTGTAACATGTACTCCCCATCATGAACGCCCCTCCCACCTCCCTTCCCATCCCATCCCTCAGGGTCATCCTAGTGCACCAGTCCTGAGTATCCTGTCTCATAAATCGAACCTGGACTGGCAATCTATTTCACATATGATAATATACATGTTTCAATGCTATTCTCTCAAATCATCCCACCCTTGCTTTCTCCCACAGAGTCCAAAAGTCTGTTCTTTACATCTTTGTCTCTTTTGCTCTCTTGCATATAGGGTCATTGTTACCATCTTTCTANTGGAACTCTCTTGCTTTTTCCATGATCCAATGGATGTTGGCAATTTGATCTCTGGTTCCTCTGCCTTTCACTTCATGGCAAATAGACAGGGGAAAAATGCAGTGACAGATTTTATTTTCTTGGGCTCCAAAATCACTGTGGATGGTGTCTGCAGCCATGAAATCAAAAGACACTTACTCCATGGAAGAGAAGCCATGACAAACCTAGGCAGTGGATTAAAAAGCAGAGACATCACTTTGCTAACAAAGATTCATCTAGTCAGAACTATTGTTTTTCCAGTAGTCATGTATGGTTGTGACAACTGGACTAATAAGAAGGCTGAGCACCAAAGAACTGACGCTTTCAAACTGTGGTGTTGGAGAAGACTCTTGAGAGTCCTTTGGACAGCAGGGATGAAACTAGCCAATGCTAAAGGCAAACAACCTTGAATAGTCATTGGAAGGGCTGAAGCTGAAGCTCTAATCCTTTGGCCATCTGATGCTAAGAGTCGACTTACTAAAAAAGACCTTGATGCTGGGAAAGACTGAGGGCAGGGGAGAAGGTGGCGACAGAGGATGAGATGGTTGTATGGATCATCAACTCAGTGGACATGAGTTTGAGATAGTGAGATAGTGAAGGACAAGGAAGCCTGGCACTCCATGGAGTTGCAAAGAGTGGGACCCAAACTGGGTGATTGAACAACAACGCAAGCTATTCTGAGGGGACCCATCCACTCCCTTTTGCCTGTCTCTTACAGAATATCAGCCTTTGGAAAATCCTAAAGACATAGTCCCAAGTGAGCCTAAAAGGTTTTGGGGCCAAAGAAAGTATAGGGCAGGAAGTCTGAGAAAGGTTTTGGGGCAGAGGGCTACAAGGTCCAGGAAGATGGACAAATGGAGGGAAGAAGAGGAGGAAGAAAAGGAGAAGACGGTGACCACTGAAAATAAAAATATATTTTTAAAAGTCCCAGAATGACAAAGTACTCGATAGCCAAGTACTCAAGACTTATGAAGACAGCTTCAAGGCCAGAAACCACGCACTAACCTGAGATGAGAGTCTTTTATTTGTAGAGTTGAACTTTCAAGTAGGGAAATGCCAAGGTCCAAAGGCAAACACAGCAAAAGATTTTAAACAGTGAAGTTGAGGGTCTATGTTAGAATTTGTGGTAAAACAGAAGGCAAAATCTGCCAAAAAACCTGAAATGGGAAAGTGTCCTCCCACAGTGCCTAACTGATCCTTCTTCCTACTCTGTGCAAAACAAAGAGAACAAGCAAGGCCCGTGCTATTTGCATCCTGCATCACTCATTCAGTGGACATGAATTTAAGCAAACTCCAGGAGAGAGTTAAGGACAGGGAAGCCTGGCGTGCTTCAGTCCATGGGGTCACAAAGAGTCGGATACAACTGAGCGACTTGAATAACAAGTGCTATCTTGCCCCTGAGCCCAAGACAAGGGGAAAGACGGGGCTGAGGGATAAAAGGTCTGATTCATCAATAATGAAAATGATAATAATGACAGCAGTTTTCCAGCTTGTGTCCATGTGTGCTAGAGACATCTCTTACCTCTCATTATATAAACAAAAATTACTACTTGATAGGCACACTAACTCTATAAAAGTGGAAACTGAGCTTCAGAGAAATTAAAAGTAACTTGCCAAAGGACACCCAGTTATAAGCAGTGCAGCAGCAGAACTCAAACTTTAAATCAGTATTCCTGTCCTAACAATGTTTATACAACCAAGACATAAGTTTCAAGCTGGCAGAGCTCCTTCTCCAGAGCTTAAGCCTGCCCTCCTCAGACCAAGAACTCCCAAATATGTGCACTTCAACTGCATAAACCATCATCTCGACAGCACAAAAGCTTCCTGTCTGTTTCATCTTGATGGCTCTGCTGCAGCAGGAAGGCCATGCTACAGAAACTGCCATACCGTTTGATGGTGTCCTGATTAGCCCAAGAATGACATCCAAATTGCTTAACGAGGCTTCAGGTCCACTGTGAAGCCTGCTGTGTAACCTGACCCTGCTATGCTGGAGTTTCCACCTTTCAGTTAGTTCCTTGATGGCATCAGATCTTAGCCCTCCGGCCCTTGCACATGCTCTTCCTCCAAACACATTCATCTCACCCATTTCCCTCAGGGTAACTCCATCAGTCTGGCCTCTGATCATCGTATTTCATCACAGCATCTGGGAACCATAAAGATGGTTATGACACAGCAAGATAATATCTACCTGCTCAGCCAGGCAAGTACAGAAGAGGCACTATCCCCAGTGCTGAACTTAGCACCTGTATTAAACGTACCCCAAAATATGTAGGATAAATGGTGCTTAAAAATTAATAATAAAGGTAAATCATATAATATAACAGACCCTGGTTCGATGCCTAGGTCAGGAAGATCCCCTGGAGAAGGGAATGCCTCCCACTCCAGTATTCTTGCCTGGAGAATTCCACGGACAGAGGAGCCTGATGTGCTATAGTCCATGGGGTCACAAAGTGTCAGACACAACTGAGTGTCTTTCACTTTCATATAATGTAACAATCATTCTTAATACTTTTATTTAATCTTGGAAAAGGAAATTAACAGCCAATATCAAATTCATCTGTGATACAAGAGACTGTTGTTGCAATTTAGTTGCCAAGTCATGCCTGACCCTTTTGCAGACTGTAGCCTTCCAAGCTCCTCCGTTCACGGGATTTCCCAGGCAAGAGTACTGGAGTGGGGTGCCATTGCCTTCTCCAACTCCAGTACTCTTTCCTGGGAAATCCCATGGACGGAGGAGCCTGGTTGGCTACAGTCCATGAGGTCGCTAAGAGTCCGACACGAGTGAGCGACTTCACTTTCACTTTTCCCTACGGACCCAGGGATCAGCTGTGTCTCCTCCACTGGTGGGCAGATTCTTTTACACTGTGCCACCAAGGAAGCCCAAAACCATGGTATGATCCTACAAAGGAATGCCACTATAGCCATTAAAAAATAGCACAGAAATACTGACTGACATGGGGAAATGTGTGCCCTAAGTTATATACAAAAACTGTTATAAAACAGTATTATATTAATATAAATAAACTAGTCACAAAAGGACAAATACCACACAGTTCCACTTGTATGAGGTATCTGAAACAGTCAATCATAGAAGCAGAGAGCAGAATGGTGGTTGCCAGGAACTGGTGCAGAGGGGAAAGTAGGATGTTGCTTTTCAGCAGATATTAAGTTTATTATGCAAGATGAATAAGTTATAGAGATCTGTTGTAGTTAACAGTAACGTATTATTCACCTAAAAGTTCATTAAGAGGGTAGATCTCAGTAATATATAACAATACCAATTTTCTAAAATGATGCAATGAATGAAAAGGGTTAAAAACAATTTACAAATGAAAAAGGCAGTATGTACAGCAATAACTCATTGTGTATGTGTAAGTGTGCCACATGCATAAACATACCAAAATGTTAACTGGTGGGACAGCAAAGGACTTNCCTAAAAGTTCATTAAGAGGGTAGATCTCAGTAATATATAACAATACCAATTTTCTAAAATGATGCAATGAATGAAAAGGGTTAAAAACAATTTACAAATGAAAAAGGCAGTATGTACAGCAATAACTCATTGTGTATGTGTAAGTGTGCCACATGCATAAACATACCAAAATGTTAACTGGTGGGACAGCAAAGGACTTATTTTCTTCCTCTTCTTCCTCTGTATTTCCTAAAGTTATGTACTTAACAATGAAAGCTATGCTCACTTCTCCCCCAAGAGCCACATCAGTACCCAGTTCTTCCCTGCTGCTGTTGCTAAGTTGCTTCAGTCGTGTCTGACTCTGTGTGATCCCATAGACGGCAGCCCACCAGGCTCCACCATCCCTGGGTTCTCCAGGCAAGAACACTGGAGTGGGTTGCCATTTCCTTCTCCAATGCATGAAAGTGAAAAGTGAAAGTGAAGTCGCTGAGTCATGTCCAACTCTTAGCGACCCCATGGACTGCAGGCTCCTCCATCCATGGATTTTCCAGCCAAGAGTACTGGAGTGGGGTGCCATTGCCTTCTCCGTCTTCCCTGCTATTAAGTATCAAATCCAGAGAAGTAATCATTTCTGCTTACCAAGGGGACACAAAGCAAAGTGGTATAGAATACAGTTCTCATGTTTAAAGTTGTAAAGCAGTTTTTGTTGTCAGAAGAGCATGGAGAAAAGCCAAGGATTTGTAAATTATACTTAGCAAGTGAAGGAGGGAACTCCCAATAAAAGAGGTATACAATGACTCTATGTTGAAACCACTTAAGAAATTTAAAAATACCTAGAGTCTATCGAATAGGACTGCCCAGCCTGAGCATCTGGATTTTAACTCTCCTGCAGCCAGAGTTAAAAATCACTAGCTTACAGCAAGTAAGAAATCCCTACAGACTCAAAAAAATAATAAATCAACCTCAATAAACATAATGCTGACATGGTGGGAAAATAGCAATTTGGGAGATTCTGCTATAAATAAAAAGTAAAATAATCAGATCTTCAACAAATCTTTCAGTTCCCTAAAGACTGAGCCACCAGCTCTGTAGCCAACAGGGTGAGTGTGGGTGTGTGTCTCTAGCCATCAGGGTATGTGTATGTGTGTGTGTGTGCATGCTCTTTGTGACCACGCTCTTTGTGACCTCATGGACTACAGCCTCCCAGGCTCTTCTGTCCACGGAATTTTCCAGGGAAGAATACTGGAGCAGGTTGCCATTTCCTACTCCAGGGGATCTTCCCAACCCAGGAATCAAACCTGCATCTCTTGCATCTTCAGCGTTGGCAGGCCACCAATAATCATGCACAAATGCAGAACAATTTCTTATAATTAAATGTATTCATTTTTAATTGAAGGATATTTGCTCTACAACATTGTGTTGGTTTCTGCCAAACATCACATGAATCAGTCATAGATATATCTGTGTCCCCTCCTTCCCCACCCCACCCCCCTGGGTTGTTACAGAACCCTGGTTTGAGTTCCCCGAGTCACAGCAAATTCCCATTGGCTATCTACTTTACCTATCATAATGCATAGGTTTCCAAGCAGAATAACAATTTTTAATCTTTGTTTCATGAGCTAGTCATCAGCTATTCAGTCAGTGACCATTTCTTTTGCACTGAATTTTCTTATCTGACCATTTCTCCCTTGTCAGTGTCAACTCCTTCAACTATGACTTACCATTTTACCCCTGTAAACATTGCATCTTTATATTCGAAAAGCTTTAGCAGACCTGATTGAAAAGCAGCTGTCAGTCCAAGACCAGCCTTCCCTTTGGCCCAGGTCTCTTCAGAACTCTTTGTAACACACTACAACTGCCAAAGGTCCAGGCTTTAGACTCCTGCATCCTGCTACACATACAAATGCCAACTCTTTCAATAGTACCTTTTCAATCTTGCCACAGAGGTTCCTTCAAATTTCAGCAGCACCAATTGGTTATAATTCATTCAGTTTTCCAGGTCGGGCAGCCTGCAATTCTTGGATGGCCTCTCCACACAACAGCACCAAGCACTTAAACCACACAGAAAACCCCACCTCAAATAGTAATTTCTTAGATTTGAATCTCCTGACACAGCACAACATAGGTCTGAGAAGGAACCCTATAGCAGGAAAGTTCATGTATAGCCTTTGAGAATTTCTGAATAAGTCGGGCCTTCAGGTTGCTGGGTGGTGTGTATTTGCTAAGTCTCTTCAGTTGTGTCCGACTCTTTGTGATCCTTTGGACTGTAGCCCACCAGCCTCCCTTGTCCACGGGATTTTAAGGCAAGAAAACTAGAGTGGGTTGCCATGCCCTCCTCCAGGGGATCTTCCCAACCCAGGATAGAACCCAAGTCTCCCACATCTCCTGAACTGGCAGGCAAGTTCTTTACCACTAGTGCCACCTGGGACGCCTCCTGTCAGGCGGGTAGGGAGTTCTTAAAACAACACACAACAAATGTTGATGAGGTACACATTTACCCCAAAAAGGTGGCACTGAATAAATGCTACACTGAAACCATAACGGCACAGCAAACCCACTGTTTGATCTAGATACAAAACCTACAGTTCTCCAAAATGACAGAGTAAGAAAGAAAAGAATAGAGAGTAAGAATTAGTGGTTCATACCCCTAAAACTCAAGTGGGAATCTTATTCAGTATACAGATTTCTTCTATATAAATACTGGCAGAAAAATATTCAAAGCTATTATTATTATTATTATCAGAGCCTCCCTAGTAGCTCAGCTGGTAAGGAATCTGCCTGCAACACAGAAAACCCTGGTTCAATTCCTGAGTCAGGAAGATCCCCTGGAGAAGGGTCAGGCTACCCACTCCAGTATTCTTGGGCTTCCCCTGTGGCTCAGGTGGTAAAGAATCTACCTGTAACATGGGAGACCTGGGTTTTTATTATAACATTCCCAAATTAAAGACACAGAAAAGTCTATCAACAGGCAAATAGAGAAGCAAATCATGGTGGGTCCAAACAAAGGGATACTCAGTAGTTAGAAGGAAGCTACTGTTGATGTACCTAACAAGAAGGAGAAGTGGCAGATACTACTTTGAGTAGAAGAAGCCAGACACAAGATATGTTGCCTGATTCCCTACAGACAAAACTAATCTTTGGTGGCTGGAAGCAGAGAATGGTGGCCTACAGAGCAAAAGTGGGAAGAAGGGACTCCAAAGGCAGAGGAAGGAACCTACGGAGTGACAGAAATGTTCCATATCTTAGTTATGATTCTGGTGGCTCCATTCATTGGCTTCCTGGTGGTTCAGATGGTAAAGAATCCACCTGCAATGCAGGAGACCTGGGTTCGATCCTTGGGTTAGGAAGATACCCAAGAGAAGGGAATGGCTACCCACTCCACTATTCCTGCCTGGAGAATCTCATGAACAGAGGAGTCTGGAGGGCTACAGTCCATGGGATCAAAGAGTCGGACACAACTGAGTGACTAACATTTCCACTTCCTCCATTTCAGTTCAGTTCAGTTCAGTCGCTCAGTCATGCCCGACTCTTTGCAACCCCATGAATTGCAGCATGCCAGGCCTCCCTGTCCATCACCAACTCCCGGAGTTCACTCAGACTCACGCCCATCGAGTCAGTGATGCCATCCAGCCATCTCATTCTCAGTCGTCCCCTTCTCCTCCTGCCCCCAATCCCTCCCAGCATCAGAGTCTTTTCCAATGAGTCCACTCTTCGCATGAGGTGGCCAAAGTCCTGGAGCTTCAGCTTCAGCATCATTCCTTCCAAAGAAATCCCAGGGCTGATCTCCTTCAGAATGGACTGGTTGGATCTCCTTGCAGTCCAAGGGACTCTCAAGAGTCTTCTCCAACACCACAGTTCAAAAGCATCAATTCTTCGACGCTCAGCCTTTTTCACAGTCCAACTCTCACATCCATACATGACTACAGGAAAAACCATAGCCTTGACTAGATGGACCTTAGTCGGCAAAGTAATATCTCTGCTTTTGAATATGCTATCTAGGTTGGTCATAACTTTTCTTCCAAGGAGTAAGCAAGTGTCTTTTGATTTCGTGGCTGCAGTCACCATCTGCAGTGATTTTGGAGCCCAGAAAAATAAAGTCTGACACTGTTTCCACTGTTTCCCCATCTATTTCCCATGAAGTGATGGGACTGGATGCCATGATCTTCTTCCATTTATTGTTTGTAAACTAGGGCTCAATAAAATGTCCCTTCCCCCAAATTCTGATTCCACAGACCTGCATTGAAACCTGGGGCTGACATTTTTAACAAGTGCATAAATGTTCTGATGCTAGTGGTCAGATCAACACCTTTGGATTGGGCAACCTGGGGTGGGATCAAGCTATGCTCTCTACGAGCAGAAACATATCTAGACAGGTGTGAGTAAATGACCAAGAAGGAAAACTCTGGAATAAGTAAATTCAAATCCTGAACTTGCCAAGTGGTAGTCTGGTCCTTCCAAAGACACAAACAAGAACTCTCAGAGCCAGCCAAGTTCAATGATAAAGCACATTTTAAAAGTCAATCTCTGGCTCTCTGCTTAAATCCCATCATTAGGGGATTATAGTTGAACTGTGGCTCTCCATTAAATTCTGTTAAATGCTAACATGTGACCTAAATACTTTTAATTCAACCCAAAAGAAAGATTACTGGGAAAAATATCCTCAACTTGTACGTGATCAAACTCCCTTTAAATATAATGACTTAAATGGTTGCCTAACATAGAATTTTGCTTTAGGATTTAAAATTCAGTTTAAAATTCTGACCCTGGCTAGCTATCATTATTCCATTTAAGCAGTAATGAAATGAACCTGTAAGAAGTGGTTATTATTTGATCTTGTGATTACAGTTAGGCTCACAGGCTATAACTAGCGGGGGTGGGAATCATTCTACAGTCATTTCCAAAACACTATTAAGAACTCTTGCTCTTATTTTTCAAACTGCAAGTCACCATCCACTAATGGGCCAAGAAATCAACTTGATCTCAACCAGAATTTGTAGAACAATGAAATTTAACAGAATAAAGAAAATTCAGAGCACACCTCACAAGATAAGGGTAACCCTTATCAAGGTAAAAACTGTGGGTCAGTCAAAAAGAGTCTAAAAGTCAGTGATATAAACTAAAGCTCTGCCCAGTGACACAAAAGGCATATTTCAAGCACTCAGTTTAATACATGTTATTTGCTAAACTTTAACATACTCACACAAATAATTTGCCAAAGTGATATAAGATGACAACACTGATAACAAAATATAACATCACCTTGCCTTAACAATGGAGAGAGTGTCCAGAATCATGGTTCAGAGCAGCCTTTCTTTAAAATCTTTCAGAGCCCTAAATCAAAACACCTCAGTAACTGCATTCAAGACAGTATCTGTTTACATTGCAACAAGTTGTGTAAGCTTCTGGCACTGTCTTGGTTTGTCAATTTGTTCTCAAGAAGGAAATTTTTAAAAAGTCAAATAGAACCTGGTTTTCTGAAGGGGAATCAGGATTGGCTGCCAGGTTTCATCTCAGAAACCACCTGCTAAGAACCTCAGGAGCTCCAGGACCTCCGAGGAACCTATGGTGCGAGCCTACAGGGAACTTGGAAGGGAAAGGCCCTGGGACGAGTGCTGCTTGACTACTTAGAGAGTGATGGTCACCCAGTCATGTCTGACTCTGTGACCCCAGGGACTGCAGCCAGCCAGGCTCCTCTGTCCATGCAATTCTCCAGGCAGGAATACTGGAGTGGGTTGCCATTTCCTTCTCCAGGGGCTTGACTACTTAGGAATCACCTAAAAATGGAGTCAGGGTCTTCAACAAAGGGGACACAAAGCCATTGAATAGACATGGCAAATATTCCTGGCACATCTATGGTGTGAGGTGAGTGAGGAAGACCATTCCTAATTCAAAGCAAATATTTTTGGAGCATAAGATGAAATGATAAAATGATAGATGTTAAAAAGTATTCTCTGAATGCAGAAGACCTCTTTGGTTCCTTCCAGAGACATGGCCTGGGAAGTCTTTGGTACAGAATAACCTCTAGTCCCAAACTAAACTCTAAACCCTAAAGAAGCTTAGATCCAGCCCAAGACAGGCTGTTTCGCTGATGTCAGTCTACACACAGCCTGAGTCATGAAAATCGTTGGTCATGCTATCTAGAGAGGATAATGACTCATCAGCTGCTCCATTAGGGGAAAACTGGAGTCACATTTACAGTAAGAGGACAAAGCAACTGATGTTCTGTTAGTTCGATGGCTCTAAAATACAAAGTCATTATTGATCTCTGTTTTTGACTTAATGTAGGTGTCAGATGCTGTGGCTAGTGTCATCCAATTGAAATCTTTTCCCGAAACTTTATTTAAAATTATAAGACCTTAAGATCCATCATCCTCACTGTGTCTCTCCTGCCCCAAATACTACCCACTCAAACCATGCTGACATGCAGAGTTCCCAGGTCTTGGCTCAAAAAGCCTCCTCCTATAGGAAGTATTTCTTGGTTAGTTGTCCCTCCACTTCCCTGTTTCCATAGTACATAGTTTCTTGGTCCAGCTCCCCAACCAGGCAGGGACTGGGAAGGGACACAGTGATCATCACATAAAAGGGATTCAAATATATGGAGAAAACCTGAGCATTTTTCCAAACACCAGTTAGTCATACAATCAAAACAAAACCTATTCCCTGCTCTCCAGGTTTGTTCAAGGAAAACATGGCCGGGATAAGAGAGAAGGCGAGGGAGAGGTAATAGAGGAGAAGGTATAGCCTGTGGGCCAGGAATAAAATATAGATAGATATTTGAGAAAACTCAAGCAGAATCAAGATGCATTTTATTGCATTTACTTCTGTGTGATTTAACACGTCACTTTTTGTACAAATGATATTTTTATTGAAACACTATTTTAAATGTATTAATGTACAGAGGCACTGAAAAGTTAATTTTACATGTAATTTTAATGACAAAATGTGCAAAAGTGCATAATTTCACTTAACTTTATTCAAATTCTAGGAGGGGTTGTTATTATCCCCTCAGTTTAGAAAACTGAGGCACAGAGAGGCTGACATACCCTTGGGCAAAAGCCAAGGGGAAGTGGCAGACGCACAGAGCACTGAGAGCACGGAAACTGCTCCTAGTCCCGCACGGGCCGACAGAGCAAGGCTCGAAAGACGGACTGCCAGTAAAGGCCTGAGATGTTAGGTCTGATGGTCATTTTTGTGGAAGCTGAGCAAAGTCCCAGTTACCATCAAGGAATAAAGAGACACTTCTATACCTCCAAGTAACCTCCCCCCCACCCCACCCCTTTCCAGTACAACAGCAACCCTGAGTGCTCAAGTAATCTCCAGGGGATGGCCCTGCCCTGCTAACTCTGTGCCCCCTCAGCTCCTGCTTCATCCTCCCTTTCCAGGACAGCTGATGACTCATTTGTCACCTCCAGCTACTGTTGCCACTGCTGCCCCCACTGCAGAAGAGAAGGCACTGTTCATGTGCTGGGAACAGTATCCTGAGGCTTCAAGCTCAAACTGACTTACCAGCTCTCTCCTTGAATTTCTCTTCAGACTAATCCATCCCTCTTTGGAATGCTCTCACCTTTCCTCTGCCCCAACTGCCAAAACAAAATTTCTTTCTTGCATCTGCAGGGAGAGGTCAAGCTCCACTTTTCCCTCATTTCCTACTGCTGCTGCTGCTGCTGCTAAGTCGCTTCAGTCGTGTCCTACTCTGTGCGACCCCATAGATGGCAGCCAACCAGGCTCCCCTGTCCCTGGGATTCTCCAGGCAAGAACACTGGAGTGGGTTGCCATTTCCTTCTCCGATGCATGAAAGTGAAAACTGAAAGTGAAGTCACTCAATCATGCCCAACTGTTCGTGACCCCAGGGACTGCAGCCCACCAGGCTCCACTGTCCATGGGATTTTCCAGGCAAGAAACTGGAGTGGGGTGCCATCGCCTTCTCCGCCTAATTTCCTGACTACCCATTATATCTGCTCTGTTTTGCTGGACTTTGGCCCACTTACTTCTCTCAACTACCTGCTCTCCTCCTATAATCTGGAAGAAATCCCATTTGCAAATCTCTTCTACAGTAATTTTCTCCTCACTCACCCCTGCTGCCCCCTATACCAGTTTACTAAGAGTTCTGTCTCCTCCTCACAGACTCTCCCAAGATAAGAAAAGGGGTGCTCTGCAATTTCACCTACCTTGATGACTACCTGATGGCTGAAGAGTGGAAAGTGCTTAGTCCCGCAGTTGTGTCCGACTCTTTGCGACCCCATGGACTGTACAGCCTGCCAGGCTACTCTGTCCATGGGGATTCTCCAGGCAAGAATACTGGAGTGGGTTGTCATGCCCTCCTTCAGAGGATCTTCTCAACCCAGGTCTCCCGCACTCCCAGCAGATCCCTTATCATCTGAGCTACCAGGGAAGCTACACCAGGGTTTAACTACACTGCTCTGCAATGTCTGGGGCTGGGACATTAATTTTTCTCCAGACTCACACCAAGTACACAGCAACTGAAACAGCCTTCCCTTGACTTTCATTAAATGGGAGCCTTTTTCCTGATCTTTAATAAACATCCCATACCTTTCTTTTTTTTCCTTCAGGGGGCATGTTCCTCCTAACCTATTTAAAAAAGAAGAAAAAGAAAGAAAAGAAAACCACATCCAGTTGATACAGAGACTGCAATTACTTAGAATCCTATGGCACAGATATATGGCTTTTGTTGGCGTCTAGACCTGACATTTTTACAACCCCACAACCTTAAAAGAATTTTTAAAATGGATGTATTCAGCTATAAAAGAGGCTCCAGCTCTCCTTGAGGTTTGTTTAATCTATGTTCATTGGTGTCTGTGAACTTACTTTTCCTCAAACCCCTAAAACTCTGTATGAAAGAGCAGACAAGGCCTTGAAAGTCCCCGGACTGGACCTCACTCAGAGAATAAGGTAAAGGAACACCGGAAAAACACTCAACCTAATTTTTTGGGGGCCAAGATACTTGGCACGCAAGAACTTACTTTCCTGACAGATCTAAGGATGGAATCTATGCCCCCTGCATTGGGAACTCAAGAATCTCAGCCACTGGACCACCAGGGAATTCCCTGAATTTAACATTTTAATTGCTGCAGATCAGATTTTTTATTGGCACTCTCACATATTTAAAGAAGAGCACTGTCTTCTAAGAGTTGCATAAATGTTAATGTTATTAATATTCAAATAATGTCTGAGGCTACCAGAAAAGACTTTGGAGATTTTCTAGTAACCCAGCTGGGGAAACTCAAGCTATAAGTGCCTTACCCACCTACGGAGCCATGTATTAGCCAAAAAAAATAATAATAATAATAATCCATTCCCCAACCCAGCACAGTCATAGACAGGGGCACACACAGTCACAGATGCGTATGCATGGAGACAGACACCCACAAGCTCAGATGCGCAGACACACACACAGACACGGGCACTAATTCCCCAAAGCACAGCTTGTGTACCAAGAAATGGTCTTACCTGAAGAATGCAATCTTACTGTAGTATCTCTCCAAAATACTCTGTATTCACTGCCCCCACCCACCAACTGTGTGCTGGGCTCTGCTCAAGGATGGGATCATTCGGATGCTCAGCATGAGACGCTTCAGGTGCTGAAGGAACTTCGGTTTTTATAACCCACAGAGGCTCACCAAAATTGTGTAACCACCCCACCTAGTCAGAAATGCTATCTACTTTGCATTACACAACAGCCACCACCTGGTTACAAACTGTTACTGCATGCCTCCAGTACGGTCTGTTTACCATCAATCTGTAGCAGGTTTCTACGTGGCAGGCTGGATACCACTGTGGAAACCAAGCAACTGCTGGGATTATATTTCTCAAACTTACACAAATAAGGAAAATTAAAACCTATCTTTCCAATCCCTTCCATTCAGATGGACAAGTCCACCCACACTGCTTTCTGCTCAGTGAAAAGGGAGATTAATTTTACTCCCTTTTTGGGGGGGCTCATTTTTCATTTCCCCAATCAGGGGCCCACAGACAACTGTTTTCAAAACTCAAAGACTTTCAGAGATTAAAAATATATCTGAAGGTATGATTTCTTCATTAAATGACAGCAGAGCCAATAATAACTGTTACATTGAAAGCTAACCCCTGGGCCCAGGTGGATGTGGCACCTGCTGTATGCACTCCCAGCTGCAGAGGCCCCACCAGACAGTGGAAGTGCCCATGAAGACACAGAAAGGGGCAGATATACACTGAAAGGGAAGAAGCTGCACCTGCAATCAGACTTTGTCCTTTCCAGTCCTGACCTACCAAAGGACTGCCAAAACCTGGGCAACGGGCACCTCATCTATGCTGTGAGAGGACAAATACTAGCCTTCATCTTGCCAACACCACTGCACTTCCCAAATTCAAACAGAAAACCAAGAAACTCAGATGAGAAACAGCCAGACAGAAGATGCATCTTGGAAGACGAGATCCCTGAGATAAAAGCGGAAGAAGGAGCAGGACAACTTCTGGAGAGAAAAGTAGCATTAAGTATTACTTATTCACAAGTAATCTTAAGGAAATCAGCAATGAACATAAGAGGAAGATGCCACTGGACTAGGGGAGAAGCTATAGCAAAAGCCAGAGGGATGGCTGGAATCCAAGCACTTCAAATGTTCAGGGGCAAGAGATCACAACTACAAGTGCCCAAAACACAGGTGACATGTGACACATTCAATCCACCAGGCAACATGCCCAGGTAGTCCCTTGCTCCAAGTTGAGCTAACCCAGGGTCTAGCCTATGGAAAAAATACTCAAGTCTCAGTATCCTGAATACAAGAACTATAATCAGGATGTTCTGTGAAGACAAGCTTCAGAAAGCTTCCACTGCAGGAACCAAAACAAAATTTCAATTTGGAAAAAAGAAGCAAAGAAAAAAAAAAAAAAAAGACAGCTGAGTATAAACATAGGAAACAGGATCAAACAATTACATGAAGAAAATGGTCTAAGACCAAGAGACAACAAGCTGGGGTGGGGAAGAATTATGAGGAAACAAAAAGCACAGACTTAGTTTAGAAGCAGTAAAGAGAAGTGAAACTGCATAAAACAGCAGAAAAATGAAAGGTAAAGGACAAGCCTGAGAAACTCCTAGATGTGGAAAAAGCCAGAAAGGCAATAACAGTTCAGAGATGAGTGTCATGGAGGGGGAAAAAGCAAAGAGCAAAGTCAAGACATGAATAATCCAGTGCTTCTTAAATGGACTTAAAAACCAAAAAACAAAGAAGCCAGTCATGCTGTAGGATTCCATTTATATGAATGTCCAGAACAGACAAATCTATAGAAATAGGAAGATTAGTGGTTCCCTAGGGCTGGGGTAGAAATAGGGGATAGGATGAGAGCGATTTAATGGGTTTGGGATTTATTTATAGAATGAAGAAAATTTCTAAAACTTGATTGTCGTGATGATTGCCCAATGCTGATTCACTAGAAGCCACTGAACTGTACATTTTAAATGGGAAAACTTTACAGTTTCTGATTTATACCTCAATAAAACATTTTTTTCTAAAGAACAATGAAGAGGACTTCCCTGGCAGACCAGTGGTTAAGAATCTGCCTTCCAATACATGAGATGCAAGTTTGATCCCTGGTCAGGGAACTAATATCCCACAGGCCATGGGGCAACTAAACCTTGGCATCACAATGAAAAGATCCTGCATGCTGCCCCCAGGCTCCGGAGCCCTTGTGTCACTAGAGAAGCCCCAAATGCCGCAAAGAAGACCCACAGGCCACAACAAAGTTCCTTAGCGCTGCAATTAAGATCTGACGCAGCCAAATAAACAAGGAAACAAAGATACAAAAGATACAGAGAAAAATCACAACTAATTCTGAGATTAAGAAAAATCTGAGTACAGAGATGGGCACCACCAAGCTTCCCAGGTGGCTTAGTGGTAAAGAAACTGCCTGCCAGTGCAGGACGAGAGAGATGTGTGTTCAATCCCCGGGTTGGGAAGATCCCCTGGAATAGGAAATGGCAACCCACTCCAGTATTCTTGACTGGAAAATTCCATGGACAGAGGAGCCTGACGAGTCACAGAGTCAGACATGACTGAGTACACATATACACGGGCACACTAGAGTCATTAAAAAGTCAAGAGAAGAAATTAAACTTCAACATATCCTGGCAAAATAATTTAGCTATGGGATGAAACAGACACACTCAGGGAGATGGAGAAAATGTTTGGTTTACTTAAATGGTAGCAATAATTAAGATTAGCTCCAGGATTTTCCAAGGCAATAATAAACACCAGAAGTTGAAAGAAAATACAGACGTGGAGAAAAAGGTTTCCCAAAGAATTTTATAATCAAACAAGTTGCCCTTTGTGTGTTAAAGCCAAAAATTTCAGAAATGCATGAAATAGAAAATCAAAGCTTGGGGCTATATTCTAGCCAAATAAGAAGCAAAATTCAGAGAAGTCACTAGTAAACAAGACTACTAACAATGTATGGCAGCCAAAACCATCAAATTTAGAACATAAACAAGGTACATCAAATTATTCTCTAAACATATACTAAAAGTATGTCACTCAGTCCTGTCTGACTCTGCAACCCTATGGACTGCAGCTCTCCAGAATCCTCTGTGCATGGAATTCTCCAGGCAAGAATACTGGAGTGGGCAGCCATTCCCTTCTCCAGGGGATCTTCCAACCTAGAGATTGAACCCAGGTCTCCGGCACTGCAGGCAGATTCTTTACCATCTGAGCCACTACGTGAGTTAAAAATGTAATAAAAAACAAAGCAGAGTGAACAAGAGTATGTTAAAGACTGAACACAGAAAAATGATAAAGCCCTTCCAAACAGACAGGAATGGGAACAATATCATTAGATTTCAGCTATGACAACTGAAGAAAGTTGTTTTCCATTTTTTTTTTAATTCAAAAGAAACCATTATTAGAATTTGAAGACTAAAACTACAGACTTTTTAAAAACTAAACCTGTAAATCAAATTCATTTCATTAAAAATATTNAGGAATGGGAACAATATCATTAGATTTCAGCTATGACAACTGAAGAAAGTTGTTTTCCATTTTTTTTTTTAATTCAAAAGAAACCATTATTAGAATTTGAAGACTAAAACTACAGACTTTTTTAAAACTAAACCTGTAAATCAAATTCATTTCATTAAAAATATTCCCTGTTTTGTCAAAAAATAAACGCCTAAAAATGAAACAAGGGGAATTCCCTGGCGATCCCATGGTTAAAAAAATGAAACAAAAATAGACCCTGTGCTCTTTTTTAAAAGTTCAGGATTTATAAGGGATCAAAGTGAAGGGACTTCAAAGAAACTGTGCATATGCTACCAAGACCCCAGTCCTAGTGCATCAATTTGGAAATCAGCGGCATGGCTGCCCTGTCACACTCTGCTGCTGCCGCCAAGTCGCTTCAGTCGTGTCCGACTCTGTGGGACCCCACAGACGGCAGCCCACCAGGCTTCCCTGTCCCTGGGATTCTCCGGGCAAGAACACTGGAGTGGGTTGCCATTTCCTTCTCCAATGCATGAAAGTGAAAAGTGAAAGGGAAGTCGCTCAGTCGTGTCCGACTCTTCAAGACCCCATGGACTGCAGCCCACCAGGCTCCTCTGTCCATGGGATTTTCCAGGCAAGAGTACTGGAGTGGGGTGCCACTGCCTTCTCTGCTGTCACACTCTAGGTCCCTTGATTAATGGCTCTGAGGGCATAGGCGATAAGAGGTGGTAGAGGGACTTGCTTGGACGTTCAGTGGGTATAACTCCAAGCTTCCACAGGACACTTGGGTTCAAACCTTGGTTTACTTAAACAGTAGCAATAATTGAGATTAGCCCCTGGATCTTCTGATAAATGTCAGAAGTCAAAAGAAAACAGAGATCTATAAAGAGCTGGAGAAAAGAGTTTCCCAAAGAATTTTATAATCATGTGGGAACTAAGAACATGTGATCCTGGAGAAGTCCCTTGAGAGTCTCTTGGAAAGGAAGAAGATCAAACCAGTTAATCTTAAAAGGAAATCAACCCTGAATACTCTTTAGAAGGACTGATGCTGAAGCTCCAAAACTTTGGCCACCTGAAGCAAACAGCTGACTCACTGGAAAAGACCCTGATGCTGGGAAAGGTCGAAGGCAGGAGAAGAGGGCAACAGAGGATGAGATGGTTGGATGGCATCACTGATTCAATGGACATGAACTTGGGCAAACTCTGGGAGATGGTGAGGGACAGGGAAGCCTGGCATACTGTAGTCCATGGGGTCCAAAGATTCAGACATTGACTTGGCAACTGAACAACAATAACTGTTATTTTTAAATGTCAGACACAATGGAATTCATGCCAGAAAGTATTAAAAGGGAGAAAAAGGATCATGTTACATTGCTAAATTGTAAAATTAACAATAGAAGTATGTTAATTTTTATGTTCTGAACATTATTTCACTGAAATAAGGTCCATAATGTTTATCAATACAGAAGAATGACTAACATTTCATAAACATACCTATTGGTCTCCAAGAAGATAGGAGGCAAGAGGGTAGAGGGGAAATGAGTGGAGACTTGATCTCCATGTTAATTCTACTGTCCATCAATTAGAGAATCTGACCAATATAATGAATAAGGCTAATATAGTAAGTATCAAACTTTGCATACCACAGAAAGTAGAGCTTTATTTTCAATGGCTAAGAAGCATTAGTGAAAACTGACCGCCATGACAAATGAAAATTTCAGCCTCCATAAAAAGAACATTTCTCACTGTTTGATCATAATGTTAAAAACAGATTTAAAAGAATTATCAACCAAGAAAATTTAACAACTTCAAAATTTTCTGCCTTTCTCCCAAATATGTTAGTTCAAATATCCTTACAATTAAAAAAAGAATAAGCAACAAAATACTATAAAGAAAGTTAAAAATAAAGAGAGGAAGAGAAAATAGCTAGGAAATAAGCAGCAGAGTTGATAAATTTGATAAATACATCCAAGAGGGCTCTTAAACAAGCCTTTTGGCACTTCTCAGATGGCACAGCGATAAAGGATCTGCCTGCCAATGCAGGAGACACAAGAGACACAAGTTTAATTCCTGAATCTGGAAGATTTCCTGGAGTAAGAAATGGCAACCCTCTCCAATATTCTTGCCTGGAAAACTCCATGGAAAGAGAGGCCTGGTGGGCTCAGCCCACGGGATTGCGAACAGTCGGACATGGCTGAGCATGCACGCACAAGGCAGAGGCAGATAGAGACCTTCCATTCAAAAACACACTGGGCTCAGATGCATATGCTACAGAGACCCCAGTCCTAGTGCATCATCCCTCTGCAACTTGGAAACCCAAGGCATTTCCCAGGCAAATGCCTTCCAGTATAAGGAAGTTTCTTTCTATGCTACTCAGTGCCAAAGCACTGGTAAAGGATGACAAGCTTGTCAATCATTTTAGAATCTAAGCATAACCCTGACTCCACATTTGACAAAGCACAAGAGAAGGAAAAAAGCTAGTATTACATTTCATATCAACAGGCAGAAGGGAGAAAACTATTAAGATCCAAAAAGAACATCAGAAACCAAAAAGGTATTTAATAAAGCTCAAAATCAATTTTCAAATGAAACCTGTCATGCAATCCAATATAGAAGAAAAATGTTTTCTTCTTGATTTTGATTCCCCCCAAAAAAAAAATCTCTATCTCATGCCAAAACCAACGAGATACTTTCTCTGAAAAGTCCAGCAAGGTCATATTAAAGCCAAAAACAGAAGGGAGTGTGATGTCTCCATTAGAAAAGACTGTTCTGGAAGTTCTAATTCAGTACAAAAGGATTTTAAAGTTCAAACAGCAGAAAAGAAGGGGACTTCCATGTTAAGTCCACTAGTTAAGACTTCACCTGCCAATGCAGGGAGTGCTGGTTCAATCCCTGGTTGGGAAGCTAAGATTCCTCACGCCTCACTGGCAAAAAAAAAAAAAATAACCAAAATCCAAAACATAAAACAGAAGCAATGTTGCAACAAATTCAACAGAGATTTTAAAAATGGTCCACATCAAAAAATCTTTAAAAATAAAAATAATAAAAGGAAGACAAAAGAATTATTCATAGATTTGTCTACAGAGAAAATGAGTTACGGGGTAAGGGGAAGCATTGGAACCTGATGCTTCAAAAAAGCAGCCATTTACAAACGAACAAAGGGAAACCCCACCCCATGGACTGGCATTACCTCAAAGGATAACCCTCTCTTAAAGTACTGCATACATATACATGCAAGCAGGCTCAGAAAGCAAAAGATGACACCAAGCTCTTTACAGTGGTTATCTCTGTAAAGTGTGATTATAACTGTTTTTACTTTGTGGAAAAAGTTTTAATTTAAGCTTTAGTTTTGTCCCTCCCAATGTATTAGAAGGCAAAATTAATAGCAGCTCAATACTTAGCACCTATATATGGTTAGTAAATCCAGGACCAAAAATTAGGCAAAACAACCAAAAGGCATGGCCAAATACTGAAAGAAAAAAAAAAAAAGTTTAATTCTTCAGAAATAATTATGTATTTGAAAATATCTAATTTGATTAAAGCAATCGCTGATTTATATTTTTCCTTTAAGGACAAATGTAAACTCTTTTTTTTAAACCTTATGCATTTGGTAATTATCTATTTCTGCCTTTCCAGATAAATGTTACATATTGACATTTCAGTGTCCCTGTTTTTGTAAAACTGAGTAAAACAACAAAGGTTTACAATTATCAACTGGACAAAACTACTCTGATCCTGGTAGTAAGATTAACTGAGGCAGAGGGGGCGGTAGGTAGGTAAGTGTTTGTACTCAGTTGTGTTCAGATTCTTTGCAACCCTTTGGACTGCAGCCCGCCTGGCTCCTCTGTCCATGAGATTTTTCAGGCAAGGATACAGAAGTGGGTTGCCATTTCCGAGAATTTCTCCAGGGCATTTTCCTAACCCTGGGATCAAACCTGTGTCTCCTGCAACTCCTGCACTGCAGGCAGATTCTTTATCCTAAGCCATCAGGGGAGAGGGGGAGAGAATTCCGTAAACACTAAAAGGAAATATATTAACAGCACCCTCGTGTTACAAGGGCTTTCCTGGTGGCTCAGATGGTAAAAATTCTGCCTACAGTGCAGGAGATGGGGTTTGATCCCTGTGTCAGAGATCCCCTGGAGAAGGAAATGGCTATCCATTCCAGTATTCTTGCCTGGAGAATCCCATGGACAGAGGAGCCTAGCAGGCTACAGTCCATGGGGTCGCAAAGAGTTGGACACAACTAAGCGACTTCATTTTCTAGTGTTATAAGACAAACTAAAAAATATGAAAATTATTTTATTAATATTCTGGAAAATTTCACACAAAAAGTAGACAAAACTCAACTACATTTTAACTTCATATCCAATTTATTTCTGACTATGTATTGTTTTGATTCACATGGCAACTTCTCTACTTCATTAGAAGTGTCAAGAGACTACCAGGTGTTTGTGAGTCTGCTGCCATTCAATTAATAATTAAACTATTAAAAATCCTTGATCTTAAGTGGAACATACAACCAACTAAATTCAGCAACACTTCCCAGCCTCCCTTGCAGCTAGAGGTGGCCATGTGATTATGTCTGGCCAATGGGATGGGAGTTGAAATAAACATGTGCTCCTTTCCCTTTTCCCACTGACTGAAGCAAACATCCTGAGCCATATGAATGAATCAATACTCTAGAAACGGTGAAACTATAAGAAAAAAAGGAGTCAGATTATGTGAAAAGCTATTTCATATTTGTGTATATTCAAACAGCCAAAACTATACCCCATCTCCAAAAAATAACAAAACACACATAAAAGAAAATCTGATAAGACAACATATTTAGAATAAGCCCAGCTACTAAATTTTCAATAGGAAATAAACCAGTACATATTTCAAACCTGACTGAATGCTACTCTCCAGAGATGGATCACAATAAAGAATACACATTTGCCTGAGGTGAATAAATTCATTGTTTCCCTTGACTACCAAAGGCTTCACTGGCAGACACTCAAACACTGGCCTTTCATACATAATCTCAGAGCACAACTCGGAAGAATTCAGCAATAAAAGTAAAAATAAACTTTTTCCACTTTGAAAGTAAATCCATAGTGAAGACCGCATCCTTCAAACTGAAGATTCATATTATGGTGTGTTGTCGTCAGAACCTTGGCATGGAATACAAGGGGTGGGAAGACAGAACTCACTGAGCATCCAGAAGCCCATGCTATAGACCATGCACAATTGTGCAGACCATGAATGATGGTGTAAGAGCAGGAAAACCATTATCCAGTGGGCCTCAGATGTCCTTTGTAAAATAAGGATGTTGGTCTAAATCTGTGGTTTCTGCACTTTTTCTGTTAGTAATGAAATAAGCATCCTCAAATTCAAAGCTAGGATGGGAGTGGTTTACATAAGTAGGTAGATGATGTTATTAAAATGAGGACTTGATATTCTTTACTGTAAAGTTTTAGTACACATTTTCCAGAATACCAAAAAAAATGTCCACCAGTATATCAAAGATTCCATAACCATACAAACTTTGCTGAGAGCAGCAAGAAAAGTACATTTACAAGCTTTCTAGCAGCAGCAGCCTGCAAATGTTATGCTGCACTACACCATCATTATTCAGTTACCCTAACACAATGTTGATTTTGAATTAAAGGGGACTTCCTCGGTAGTACAGTGATTAACATTCTACCTTCCAATGTGGAGGCATGGGTTCAATCCCTGGACAGGGAATTGAGATCCCACATGCCTGCTCAGTATGGGCAAATAAATAAATAAGTAGAACAAAAAACCATTTAAAAATTTTATTTTAAAAAATGAGGTGGGGGGAAGCAGTAGGGAGAAAACATGCAAGACCACGGAAAGCAAAAATATCAACTACTTTAATTAATCTAAAAATATAATCCATTTTTAAATTTAATTCTTTGAGTTAAAAAAAACATGACATTCCTATTAGAATGGTTAAAACAAAAAGAAACTGCTAACACCAAATGCGAATAAGGACACAGAGTACCTGGAACTCTCATACAATTCTGATGGGTTTGTTAAAATGGCACAATCTCTAAAACACAGCAATACACTCCTGGGTATCCTATTAGCAATACACTCCAGAGAAATGACAACTTATGCTCAAACAAAGTCTGTAACATAAATGTTTATAGTGGTTTATAATAGCCCAAACCTGGAAACAACATTCACCTTTGACTAGTGAATGAATAAACAAACCATGGCACATGCCAACTAAAATGTGATATCATTTCACACCTATCAGATAATACAGGAATAAAAGAGTTTAATAATACCAAGTGTTAGCAAGCCTGCTGATAAAGAGGAATTTTCCCACCATTGCCAGAAATGTAAATTAGTTTAAATACTTGGGAGAATAATTTGGTAACATCTAGCAGGTTGAATGGAGAAGGCAATGGCACCCCACTCCAGTACTCTTGCCTGGAAAATCCCACGGATGGAGGAGCCTGGTGGGCTGCCGTCCATGGGGTCACAGAGTCGGACACGACTGATGCAACAGCAGCAACAGCAGCAGGTTGAAGGTATGTGCGCCCTATGATCCAGCAATGACACTTCTCCCCCATCTTACCAGTATGCAACCAACACATCAATAGGACAATATAAAAATAAATCCTGGTATGTTTAAACAGCAGAATAAAACAGAGCAGTTAAAACAAGTGAACTCTAACTACTTGGATCAACATGGCTTGAAAACATTCTTGAATGAGTGAGTAGGCTGCAGAAAACATATCATATGAAATCTTTTATTATGATTATAGGTTTTAAATTAGTCAATATTATATGTGGGCTTATGGATATAGAAACATGTGATACAAAAGTAAAAATGTAGACTGCAAAGTTACCTATAGGAGAGAAAGAGGGAGAGAGACTGGGATATAAAAAGGGTATTTAAAATGTTTTATTTTCTTATAAAAAAAAAAAACCCTAAAGCAAAGGTAACATATTTATTTATTAGATTGAGGTATGTGACATATGAGGGTTCATTCTTTCAGTTCCTTTCTATTTGAAATGTCCCAATTAAAAACAAATTTTTAACAAAGAATCTCTAGAAGTATACACAAAACACAGACAAAAACTGGTAAAAGCAGTTGCCTCCAGAAAGGTAAGCTGGGATCAGACAGGAGGGAGACTTACTTTCCCTGTCTGTCTTCATGTCTTTCTGTACTTCATGTACTTTTTTTTCTTACTTCTGAATTTTGTTCCATGTATATCCACTATTTTTTTTTAAATTACAAATAAATCTGACGTACTCTTCACCTCCAAGGGGGAAAAAGAAAACTAAAGTATTTTTATTTTGGATAAAGAAACGCCACGAATGGAGATTCCAGCCCAGACTTGCCTTGAATGAGCTCTGTCATCTTGGGAGGTGACTTAATCCACCCTTCTCCAAGTGTTGTGCCACTTCTAAAATCCTACCTTCTGTGAAAACACAAACACGTCTCCATAAAAGAGATCGGAAGTTCTAAGTATACCAGCAAGGAGCAATAAGCAATTTTCCTGTAACCCTGGGTGGAAAACTTTTAGAATCTGTTATAACAGGTCTACATAGACCATCTGCAGTGATTGCCTCATGTCCTCTGTGGAAAAACGTGGGTAGAGATGTACACAGATATTCACTGTTACTCAACACTCAATGAGGGAGGAAGTTGAGGGAGCACTTATCTCATGACTTATTTTCTTACTGAACTAAAATGTGGAGGTCACGGTGAAAAGTAAGGAGGCCAAGGATGAAATTTGGGAAAGGGATGACTAAAATGACTGACAAAGGATAAAAAAAGTCAAGGATCTAACTGAGTCCAAAACTTAGAAATATGTAAGGAAAGTCATCATGCTAGCCAATTTCTCTCCAGCAGAGTGCAACTAACAACAACAACAACAAAAAGACAGAAAAGTTACATAAGTAGGACGGCACCACGGACAAAAGCTGTGAAGTTATGCAGCCAGTTCAGAGAATGAGAAAACCAAGGTGTTGTTGAGATGAGAGTCACATGACTCCCTGGAGTCCACAGCAGGTAAGACAGATTGGGAAGCCTAGAAGAAGCCAGAGAACACCCAAGTACCCAACGATCAAGGACCACTGGAGGAGAACAAATGAGTATGAAGGACAGGATGTTTGTAGAGGGGAGATTCTCCAAGCTCAAGGTTCCAAAGTATCATCTGGGAGATAACAAGGCCCAAGAAAGCTTAAGTGAACTGGATGTAAAACTCCCTGGAAAAGATAATGTGAAGGAACACAAGGTTGGAAGACTGGATGAGCCAACAACTTAGAGATGATGTTAGAAGACACAGTGCAAAGAAACAGAACAAGGCAGGAGCCAACATCCAAGGCCACATAATGGCCAAGAAGTTTATAGATGATGGCAAAAAAGTAAAGAGAGAATGGTATCAAAAATTGGTATGAACTTCAAACAGACAAGCATTATGGCTAGAGAATACAGCCAGCTAATCTCACTACCTGGAACACTACATCTAGACAATTCCTACTCTTACTTCAGATCTCTGTTTAAATGATCAATTTCTCAACAATTTCTTTGCAGTATCCTCAAAAGCCAAATTAAACTGCTCATCTCCCTTCACTGTTCCCTTCAAAGCAATGACACAACTCATAGCAATTCTTTATACAAATTGATGCTCTTCCTGAGTTCATACAGCAAGGAATCCACATTTTCCTTAATCTATTTGGTTCCTAAGTTTGGACTAGCAAAATAAAAGATTTCAGAAAGGGAAGAGTATACCCAAGAATCTATCCAGAGCTGCCAGGTCAGGAAGGCAGGTTCTCTAACAAACTGGTTTTAGGACACCTTAGCCATACACACTCAAAAGTAGTTCACTTGGTAAGAATTTCTAACATATTAAGATTCCTTTTTTATTTTAATGTGATTCTCACTATACTGCAGATGGGAATATAATTATGTGTAATTTTTCTTATGATAACATGAGAAATCCAAAAGTACATAAATAAAATTTACTCAACAAACCATATAACTAATTTTTTTCTTTTTTTTGGCTGCAGTGTGCAGGCTCTCTAGTTGTATGCTTGCCACACCTAGAGAAACCCCACATGTAGCAACAAATAGTGAAATATAATAAATAGTTTTTAAATTATTTTTTTTCTACTTCTCAGGTTTGGGAATAAATGGATTAACATCTAGAAATACTGCCTATCAACTGATCTAATTTTGGTGGTTCAGTAACATTTTTGGACAATGGGAAACTTCTACATTTGACAGGAAAAAAATGAGAAAGGGGAAGCTGATAGAAACATCCTAAACTATGAGTACATTTTATTACCCAGTCCTTCAGTGGAAGTGGCCTCCATTATGAAATACTCAAAAATCCAAAAGCTTAGAACTTGACAACTCAGTAGTAGATAAAGTAATGTGGTCTTGAGCTGTGCCACCCAACGCCACCAGCCCCATGTAACTATGGAGACCTGAGACCTGGTCAGCCGAACTGAGAATAATAATGAAGTGATAATGATAATTACTAATAATAATCAATTTTATAACATTTTATAAAATATGTTACTAAAATAAATTTTACCTGTTTTTAACTTTATTCACCATAGCTACCAGAAAATTATGTATGTGACTTCCATTATAATTGTATCAGACAGCACCAGTCTAAGAAAGTGGGTACTACTAATAATCAAATATGACCGAGGTTAAAAAAAGTAGGTATCACAGAAAAAAGTAAATGCTATTTCATAGTACATAACCAGTACATAGTACATAACCAGTATGTAATCAGATTCATTCAAAGAGTGTGTTCTGACACCTTTCTATAAATACACATGTGCGCAACACGGGTGTCTTAGTCCAAATATCAAAGCAAATCCTATATCATGTCCTACATAATCAATTTTGCAGCCTGCACTGTGATAGATGGGAATAAGTGCCTTCACCTAATTTCTCACTAATAGCACTGAGAGGAGGAAGGAAAAAGACCAAAGCTGAAATCCATGTGGTAACAACCACAAGCTGAAAGGCCAAAAGAGGAGTCAGGAGCTCTTCTTAAGAAGCTCAGAACCAGAATAAATCTAAATAAAAACACAGGGCCCATCCAAGGGTAAACTCTACTCAAACTTAAAGGGTTTTGTTTTTTTTTCCCCTGCGGGAGCTGCGCTGAGTCTTCCCTGCCTGAGCTTGGCTGTTCTCTAGTGGTGGTGAGCAGGGGCTACTCTCCAGTTTCTCACTGGTGGCTTCTCTTGTTGCCGAGAAGGCGATCCAGGATGCACAGGCTTCAGTAGCTGTGGTGCAGGGGCTCAGGTTGTTGTTCTCAGGCTCTAGGCACAGGCTCAACAGTTGTGGTGCAGGGGCTTAGCTGTTCCTCGGCTTGTGGGATCTGGGATCGAACCCGTGTCTCTGGCACTGGCAGGCAGATTTTTTTTTTTATCACTGAGCCACCAAGGAGACCCCAAAGGGGCTTTATAATTACTGAATTGTAGGTTCAGGTTTTACTTGGCTAACCTAAAACAAAATATTTGTATTTAAAAGGAATTAACATCAGAGGGAATGGGACAAATTTATTGTCAATACCAAACAAAAAGTCAGCAAACAACTTAAGCAATTTATATGTCTTAATCCAACGCTAACATGTTGATTTTAAAATATATCCAACTGAAAAGACCACAGTTGTTCTAATATGCTTGGAATCTCTTTCGTATAACCATTACATAACTCTTCCATCTTCTTTCTTTCCCTTTCTCATGCAAGCTCTGTAATCATCATCAGTGTTTATATAGTGTTTTGAAACTGCTCAATTTCTCTCATAAATATTTAATTCTCTTGTTGCCACTGACTGAACTATTACTATAAACAACACAGCATTTCTATATGACGTTTTTAGTCATGGCAAAACAGGACACTGATGTCAACAGCATGAAGAGTTTGTAAACCAAAAATACCAGAATTACCAGACACAGTGAGGTCTCTCAGAAATCAGCCTCCAATAAAACAGAAATTTCCCTTCCCTGCTCAGTTTTTCATTCAGTATATTTATCCAAGACCCTCCATATCTGTGGTAGTCAAATCAACTCCTAAAATGCACATGAATCAGCATCCAGTCTGCAGGCTCCAGGGACTGGGCAGAGCTGTTCTCAGCCATGAACACCCAGGCAGCGAACTGTCACCTGTATGCTCTTGATAACAATAATGAAAAGTACTATTAAGCCTTTGCTTTTTCTTAGTTTAGTAAGAGCTCCGTATTTTAGCATCGGTACTGATAATCTCAAAAAGAATGAAATAAACCAACTGTTCAGCTAGCTTCCAGAACCACCACAACTATCTTAGCAATGAGATGGAAATTAAGAGTACACGTGAAGCAACATATCACCCAACTGGACAGACTGGGACAACTACTGAATTAAAAAAACACAGCATAATTATCAAACAGTGCATGAGAGCTCAGAAAAGTAGCAACTCAACAGGGCTTGAAACTGTTAGAAATGACTTTTGGAAAGTGGGACTTGGCACCAGCCTGGAAGGATGAAGAGTCTTGAGCAGGAGGTCATCATGCAGTCCAGAGGTAGGCATGGAAACAGGTTACAGAGGGCACACAGTGGGTGATGGAGGAAGAAGACCCCTCACATGGTCACTGGAGTCTCTGAAGTTCATGTGACTGCAACACAGCTTTATGACACATGAGCTTCTGGGTGTGTGAAGAGAGTAGAAAGAGCCCACTGCTGGATAACCAAGATAGGTGATCAAGAAGCTACTGCGTTAATCCAAGTATATGGATCTTGGCAAGTGGGACGACAGAAGCAACAAGGATAAAAAGGGATGGCTAGAGGGAGCAGTTCCAAAAATAACACTAAGACTTGGTGTCAAAGATGACCTCTGGGAAAACAAGACTGTCTCTACTTCACAAATACCTAAGGAACAGACTGACTGGCAAGTAGTGAATGAAGTTCGAACATGGTGAATTTGAGCTGGTAGTGGCATGTACATTTGACAAGGGGCCACCAAAGACCACCAGAAATTGAGAGCAGCTCTGTGAAAGGTTTCCCTCATAGCTCAGTCAGTAAAGAATCTGCCTGCAGTTCAAGAGACCTGGGTTCGATTCCTCGGTCAGGAAGATCCGCTGGAGAAGGAAATGGCAATCCACTCCAGCATCCTTGCCTGGAAAACCTCATGGACAGAGGAGCCTGGTGGCCTGCAGTCCTTGGTGTCGCAGAGTCCGGCACGACTAAGCAACTAACACGTCACTTCACTTTGGTGAAAGAACATAGCAGAGAAAGATCTGTCAACTGAAATATGAAAATAGTAACTGAAACTCTGGGAGCTAGGAGACCATTTATTTTGCAGATATCCACAGGCAGAACTGCCTTCCCCTCACCTCCCTCTTCATTAGTAATTGTCACTTTAAGAATGCAAAACATACAATTTAATGATGATGTCTTATGTGAAAAAAATTACACACAGAAAACAAAAAGAATGAAAGAAATGCACAAAAATATTCACAGTGCTGTTGTTAAAAAGAGGACTGAGGATATTTTCTTCTTCCTAACTTTTGTTATTTCCCAAGTTTTATTTAATTTTTAAATAGACTTCTATTAGAAAACTGAGTGGTTAGTCACCCAGAGCCAGACATTCTGGAGTGCAGAGTCAAGCGGGCCTTAAGAAGCACTGCCATTAATAAAGATAGTGGATGTGATGAAATTCCAGCAGAACTACTCAAATCCCTAAAGGATGATGCCATAAGGTTTTGCATTCATCATGTCAGCAAATCTGGAAGACCCAGCAGTGCCCACAGGACTGGAAAAGGTCAATCCTCATCCCAATTCCCAAGAAGGGAAGTACTAAAGAACATGATAACCTTTGTACAACTGCATTCATCTCCCATGCAAATAAGGTTATGCTTAAAATCTTGCATGACAGGCTTCAGCATTAGGTGAACCAAGAACTTCCAGATGTCCAGACTAGGTTTAGAAAAGGAAGAGGACCTAGAGATCAAAATTGCCAACATTTGCTGGATTATAGAGAAAGCTAGGGAATTTCAGAAAAACGTCTTCGTCAACTATGCTGAAGCTTTGGACTGCATAGATCATGACAAACTATGGAAAGCTCTTAGAGAGACAGAAAACCAGTCCACCTTACTTGTCTCCTGAGAAACTTGTGAGTCAAGGAGCAACAGTTAGAACCCCGTATGGAACAACTGTAAGGTTCAAGATTGAGAAAGGAGTACAAAAGGGCAGTCAGCTGTCACCCTGTTTGTTTAACCTATATACTAAGCACATCACGAGAATTGCTGGACTGAGTTACAAGCTGGAATCAAGACAGGCAGGAGAAACATCAACAACCTCTAATGTGGATGATACCACTCTAATGGCAGAAAGCGAACAGGAACTAAAAAGCCTGTAAGACTAAATAATAAAAAAAAAAAAAAAAAA